>APFE030468386.1:0-14440 GCA_000404065.3 Pinus taeda | reverse complement strand
TAATACATATTCATGGTAATGCTACCAACGAAATAACACAGTACCAATACCATTACGCCATGATCCAAGCACGATTTCCCATTGCAATCAAGCGCACCACGGATTGCAGTCAAACGCAATACCAATACGCCGAAAACGTTTGTCTGCCTTCCGCTCTGGACAGAGGCATTCTTTGCAGTCAAACTCAACGCAAACACACCGAAAAATGTTTGTCTGCCTTCCGCTCTAAACAAAGGCATTCTTCAACAGCGTTACTTTCGTTCAAGTGATCGAATCCCTCAGATTGCATGATAGCTTTCAGTCGCCCAGGACCAGGTGTCTTTGTTTTATTCCCTCCTGTTGCACAAAGCTTAATACCATGTCAGAACATGCAAGAGCATGAAGGTCAGACTGTGCTCCAGGACATGCAATGAATTTGAGACAGACAAATCCAACAGCGTTAAAAACGTAGAATTTACAGGATGCAGCGTTAAAAACGCAGTTGGGTCAGTCCAAACATTCGAGAGATATTTCATAGGACAGAGGCGTTGAGGCAAGTAGGACAACGTTCAAGGGACAATGCTCAGATCAGGACAACACTTAGGAATAGGAATGCATATGACAAACCAGCGTACAGCCCTCAGTAGCAAAAATGAAGGGAGTTACAACTATTTTGAGAACTTGGCTCTGATACCATGTCAGGTCAGGCAGTAACTCCAATAGGCAGTAAAACTGATTCGATTCATTTCATTAGGTATGTTATTGTTATATACAAAAGGGTGTGACTGCTCAGTTCATCTCCTGATGACTGTTCACATTCCTAATTTAACTATTTACATAAATTCACCCAATCGTGAGGATTAGGTGTCAACATTTATTCAATTTTAATTTTAACTTATTATAATAATAATTTTAATTATTTATTTAAAATTAAGATATTAATTTTTTAATTAGTATAATAGTTATTTTATTACAAGTTATAATAATCATTACAATAATATATCTGATGCAGGGCGAACATGAAAATTGAAGGAGTGATTTTTTATTGTGAGAATATGAGAGAAAATTATATAACAAGGGAGACATGAGGCGAAACTGACAAAAGGATCCAAGATCTAATTAGGGTCATATTGACGATAACATTCAGCACTAACTAGGGAGGATGCTCCCCTACGAAGGATCAAGAATGTATACCAAATCCCTTGACATTGGCCATGGAGTCGACTTATGAGGACAAGACAACTCAAGGACAAAACGTAAAGCAAAAGAAGGAAAGTATTTGCATCTCAAAGTTTTGATTTATCAAAAACAAGAATGAAACAAGAGTTAGACATATGAGATCCACAACATGCAAAAATTAACAAGTTTAGCGAATATTCAAAAAATATTTGTTCATAATTTTCAGTTTATTGAGTAATTATAATACCGAGTTAGGGCACATGATCGTATTTTAGTATATGTCATTCTTCATAAGAGCGTTCAACATGATAACAATTCATACCTTTCTGTAGTTAATTATCAAGAAAATACATAAGTCATAGAACTAATTAAGATTCATAAGAGTGACTTCCATTTTTTAGAAAACGTTTTATTGAAACTAGGGAGACTACTTGTCAGGGATTTTGGTTCCCCTTTGGTCACATGAAATGAGTTTCCAGAATCGTATGTCACTCCACTGCCAATGAACGTCCATATCCCTGATGTAGTCATCCACTATCCTAAGGTGAGGAACTCTCTGAACTCTTGTTTTACCCTTCATGTTAGAGATATTCGTTGAATATATTTAGCAAATATAACATTCACGTCATGGGAGGATTATGCACTGGAGTTACTCCAATATCATTGACCTTGCTCTGCTGCAAGTGAGTGTCCATAGCCCCGACGGAGATATCAACATACCCCATCAAAAGTTACCTCAACAGAAGGAATGAGAGGATTACACACTAGATTTTAATCTAGCACCATTGGCCTTACTCTCCTACCAACGAGAATTTATAGTTTTGATGGAGATACCAGCATGCCCCACACAAGAAAACATCGGTTCCTATACCAAGGGTAGTATGGTGATAAGGGAAGGTCTCATGCATGGCTATAATGTAACTAGTCCTACCAAAGTTTCAATTATATTTTATGAAAGCCCAATCTTATGGTTATAGGTCTATCTCTTATGACTCAATGCAATCCCTTAGTATTTATGTGCAAATAGCATGAAAGAGAGTTGTGGTGAGCAATGTTAAACATGAAGAAGAAATTAAAGAAATTGAGATTTGATCCCTTTAAATATTGTTACCCCTTAAACATGATTTACAAAAAAAGTCTTTAAATAAGTATTAAAAACTCATTAATATAGTTCGTACTAAGAATTCATAGATCTGTATTCCATTCTACTATGATCGCATAAAGACTCTTCAAGATGCAAAAACCTTCATCTGTATTGATTCTAAACCTAGTAAGAATAAAAGTTTTATTTATGTACATGGTTTACATACAATATGTTTCAATGACAATATTTATCAAAGAAATCAAAAATCCAGTGTAGCCAAACATAAATTCTATAATGACAAGCTTCCTAACATTGGGCTCCATTCTTAACCAAAAATGTAGTATAGGAAGTAAAGAGTAAGATTTCTCAACTAACTCGCATCCTAGAAGAGAGTAGATATAAAAGCAACATGAAATTGATGTTCTTTTAAAAACTTGATTCATCCATTCCTCCACAAAGTCATGATATCCCATTTGAAAATTTAAATGATCAAGATTTTCAAGCATGAATTTTTTAACAATTATTTCATAAGAGGGATTCTTGTTGCTTTCTGAGATGGTGATAGAGTTAGTCCCACAAAATCCTTCAGATTCATGATTTAAAACATATAAAGAGTATTCCTCGAAATAGACATCATGTTTCAAATCAAAGCTTGTAGTACTATGATCAAATTCCTTAGTACGTCGCAAAAGAGATTGTAAATGAAAATAATTATTGTCATTATATGATGCAACAACCTCAAATTTTGAATAAAAGTGTCATCATTAGAAACATGGGAAACTATGTTTTGCTCATTATAAGATTTATGTTCTGAAAACTATGAATTTAAATCATGATTATATTGTAGGATATTACATCAGTTATAGCTATAATAACTAGGAGGATATGAAAGGAAATAATTGATACATTCAATTTCGTTTTCATTTATAAATTCATTTTCCTCATAGTTATCATAAACATGTTGCGAAGATATTGATTCAATTAAGTTATCATAGCCCTCATTTTGACAAGTATTAAAAATATCTAAAGTATGTTCAAAACAAGAAGTAAACTCGTGAACATATTGTAAGTCTACTTCATGACTCAATTCATCATCATATCGATCATAAACAGGAGGTTGGGAAAACTCAACATGAACATCAGGTGAAGTTGAGTCAAAATAGTCAAAGATAAGTTCATGTAATAGTTTCCTTGCGACATCCCAAAAAGGTTTAAGAATATGATCAATAGGTGGAAGAATCTCTTTGTTTATCAGTTGTTGCCAAGGATTTTCAAGAATACGTAACATAGTGTCTGATTAGTTAGGTGTAGAATCAAGTATTTCAAATGCAACCTCTCCTATATTACTATTATTATTATCATCCTCTAAGCATGAAATCAAAGATAGATTAGATCCACTAGGAGATATATAATATGAAGATTTATTTAAGAATAAATGTGTTATATGATATCATATTAAAGAAAGAGAAATGTTTTGTTCATGATATTCAAGATTTGACAACACATCATGTTCATTAATAAATGTCATGAAAGGTGATTTTTGAAGGTTTTCAAAAATAGATTCATTAATGTTTCCTTCTATCTCAAATTCATAATCCATTTGGGTTTCTTCATTGTTATCATCATATTGATTTTCAAGGTTATTATCATCATTATATTTGCAATAGTCAAAGTCAAGTAATCCTATAGGATACATACATTTATGATAGTCACGAAAACTTGTATGAAAACCTTTGAGAGAGGAATTTGTACCAGGAGGGATACTTTTGTACCACTTTCGAGCATCGCCTTCCAAGGACATTGTCACGCGGAATGAGTCGATCTTGTGGACAAGATAGACCTTCCTAAAATCTAATGAAGACCTAATGACAAACAAACCAACCAGACACTATCTTTCTCTAAATGCGCTTTATAAATAATGGCAAACAAATGTGTTTAAGGCCTACCTCATGTCCAACGCAAGTTTGGGGATGCCTTCGCTCCTTTGATCCAATTAAGTTCCTTTGTCGCAAACCTGCAAACACAAACAAGGCAAATGATTAAATAGCACCTGAATAACCAGTATTATAAAACATATTTAACATGAAAGTCAAGGAGTCCATGAAACAAATAACATAAGATACTTGTTGAGAAAAAAATGAGTCTGATTGTATTAATTCAAAAGAAGAAGAACTTTACAACCTTTGCCTTGACGCTGTACAAGCTCCTCCCAGGGTCCAACAAGAAGTCTCCTCTACTTTGGCAAGTTTCACTCACTCCCCGATGAAGCCAAAAAGGTATGTGATCTCTCCTCTTAAGCTCAACTAGGAAGTCTTGATTTCACCAGCATTTACCCTAAAAAATGTTCAGCTTCTAACCTCTCTAGCCACTAACCTAATGCCTCAATTTATAGTGCAATGGAGGGCAGTTACTAGGTCCTCCTTCAAAGGGATAGAATCCTCCTTCAAAGGGATAGCTCCTCCTAACAAGGGATTAGCTCCTTCTCTTTTGGGATGCATGAACCACTTTGGAGCGAACAATCCACGCCAAAATTCCTTCTAGAAACATCTAGAATTAACCCAAAGTGAGTTTTTTAAGATAAAAATTTCACCTTTTGACTTTCACAGGGGTATGCACCCTCCCCTTTACATACAGAGCGTATAAGTACATAGGTATTCTGAACGAAAGGTGCAGGCCCGCAGGCAAAATTGAGAGAAAGTGCGGAACCAGAGTTACATTACTTTTTGATGTCTTTCTCTCATTTCCAAAGCTTGTTTTGAAGAGCTGAGGTCTGAGACTTGCTTAGGAAGCTGGTATAGGTGGTGATAGACCCATACCGACTGCAAATAATCAAGGTGACGATATTTTTGTGTAACAATAGGTTAAACACTTTATTTATTAACTATGGCCCAATTATAGCTAATTGTGGTCCCTTTTTATAATGCGGGTCAACCACTTACAATTATTATTAATGCGGATAACCGCTTATGGGCTTTATTGACTCAGCTAACTAACTATGAATCTAACTAGGCCCTTTGGGCACATAAATAAGGCATTAGGGTTGGACCCTAACTTGCCCTCCCCCATAAAAATCGGCCTTGTCCTCAAGGTTGACGTTGTGGAAACTGCTAAAGAATAGTGGTTGGTTTTGAGGTCACATCTTCTAGAGAGGTGGCTTTCCACTTGATGAGGTTTTCCTTGATCGTGAAGACATGGAGATGTCTTTCATGAGTATCGAGGACCGGTTCTAGTTGGAGCCAAAGTGAGCCTTCCTCATCCAATTATGGGAGACTTGTTTGAACCCTGCAATTGTTCTCCACAACTTTCTCGAGGTGTGATACATGGAATACTAGGTGAAATTTTGAAGTAGTTGGTAATGCCAGTTTATAAGCGACTGCTCTGATACGCTGAAGTACCTGATAAGGCCCATAGAATTTTGCTGCTAGTTTCTCGCAACCCTTTTCTTTGAGAGAGGTATGCTTATAGGGTTAGAGTCACACCTTCACCAGTTTATAAAATGGACCTCCTAAGGAAATTATGAAATAATGATGTATATAATAAAATAAGATTAGATTACATCACCAAATTTTAAAGGGAAAAAGGAAAAAAAACTATTTTTTCAACTCGCATTTTCAACTTATCTCCCTATGGGTTTACTCAAATTTTGGGTGGAAACACTCAATGGATGCATAATTTGATTCCTCATCCAAGGAGTACCCATGTTGTATACGTTCGATGGACCCTCCTGCATGAAAATGAGAAATACATGAAAAACATGATTGTAATCACGTTTTTTCATGTATTTCTCATTTGTCATGTAGAAGGGTCCATCAAAAGTATACAACATGGTACTCCTTGGATGAGGAATTAAATTTTGCATCCAACGAGTACTCTTGCTTGAAATTTGAGTAAAACCTTAGGGAGATAAGTTGAAAATACGAGTTGAAAAAATAGTTTTATTATTTTATTATTTTTTAATCTTTTTACTTTCTTACTCCAAAAATGGTGAATCATTCCCCATGGTTAACATCATCATCTTGAATCCTATTGGTTCTTATTAAGTTTGTTTTGGTTGTACATTTTTCTTAGGAGGCCCATTTTAGACCTCAAAATTCCCCTAATGTGACCACATGGAACGATGTTGGCAGCTTGTTGCTTCATTCAGTTCTGAGCTTGATGTAGATTATATTTGAGATGAACGATTATGGTGACACGGTTCTATAGGAGCTGATCAACTCCATAAACTTTGGAACATATCGAGATATAAGAAACTGATGAAGGTGGAATTTGGCCATACACTGGCTCATATGGAATCATTTTGGTGGCTTCATGATAGATAGTATTATACCACCATTAAGCTAAAGGTAGCCATTGTACCCATTGATGTTACTTATCTGAAGTGAAGCACCATAGATAGGTGTCCAAACCTTTATTGAATGCTTTCATTTGACCATCTATTTGGGGATGATAAGTTGTACTTAATTGGAGTTACGTGCCTGAGAGCTTGAAAAGTTCCTTTCAAAATTTTCTGGTGAAAGTGGGGTCTCGATCAGACACAATGGAAGTCAGCATGCCATGAAATTTGAAGATTTGGTCCATGAAAAATTGAGCCACCAATGTTGGGGTAAATGGGTGTGGTAGAGCACAAAAGTGAGCATATTTCAAATCTGTCAACAACCACCATGATGACTAATTTGTTGCTAGACTTTGGGAGACCTGTAATGAAATGCATGGAAACATCCGTCCAAACAGAAGCAGGGAACGACAAAGGTTGTAAGGTTCCTGGTAGCTTAATCTTTTCCCCTTTATTACACTAGAATATATCGCATTCAAATACAAAAGTAAGAATGCCATTATTCATGTTGGTCCAAAAGAAAGACAGATGTGCTCGTGCATAAGTCTTCTAAAAGCCCGAATGTCTTACAATCAGAGAGGAGTGAAACTCTTCCAAGATGTGGTTTTTGAGGGTGGAGGTTGGGGATAGAACTACATGATCGTTGTAGCGAAGAACCTAATCCTTCTAAGAATAGTCTTCTGAGGCATTAGGATTTATTCTTAAATTATTAATGAGATGGGACAAAGAGGGGTGGGGGAACCATTCATGGTGGGCCTCTTCAAGCTAATCTAGTATGGGTAGAGAGAGTGTTAAAAGGGTGACCTCATCCTCAAATTGGTGTGATAAGGCATAAAACACTACATTGTCACGCCCTTTCTTGTAAATTATCTCATAATCCCATCCCATCATTTTTTCAAGCCATTTATTTTGTTGTGGCGACAATAGATGCTTCTCTAGAAAATATTTTAGGCTATGATAATCAGTGCGGATTTGGAAACATCGCCCCAAGAAGTATGGTCACCAAGTGTCTAGTGCATGTAAGATGACCATCGTTTCTTTCTCATATGTATATTGACCCAGATGTTTGCCACTAATTTGTTGACTGGTGAAAGCCAATGGTCTACCTTCTTGTATTAATACTGCGCCAATTCCCATACCTGAAGCATCGCATTCAATGACAAAAGATTTGGTGAAGTCTAGTAAGGCCAATACTAGAGTGGAGCACATGACCTGTTTGAGAGCCAAGAAGGCCCGTTGAGCTACGTTAGTCGAGAGAAATGCATTTTCTTGAGAAGATTAGTGAGGGGATTGGAAATGCATCCATAATTATGGAAAATTTTGTGATAGTAGCCTGTGAGACCCAAGAATTCCCACAAACTCTTCAAGGTTTTTGGTTAGGGCCAATACTGCATTGCTTGAATCTTTTTCAGATCAACCCTCACTCTGACACGACCCACAATGTGTCCCAAATACTCTACTTCTTCCATGCCAAAGGAGCACTTGGATAATTTTACAAATAATTTGTGACCTTGGAGCAATTGCAATATTTTGTCAACATGTTGAAGGTGTTTGTCCCATGTTATGTTGTAGATGAGAATGTCATTGAAAAGGACCAGGACAAATTTTCTGAGATATGGTTTCAGAAGGTGGTTCATGAGGCTCTTAAAAGTGGATGGATAATTACAAAGACCAAATGGCATGGCCAAGAATTCATAATGGCCTTCATGAGTTCGAAAAGTTTTCTTGGGAATGTCAACTTCCTTCATGCGTATTTGGTGATAGTTCAAGTGGATGTCTAACTTGGTAAAAAAATTAGCACCCTACATTTCATCAAGAAAATCATCAACTACTGGAATATGAAATTTTTCCTTGATAGTGAGCTTCTTAAGGGCCCTAAAGTTGAGACACATGCACCATTATCCATCTTTCTTTAGAACCATGACCATTGGAGATGAGTAAGGGTTGCTGTTGGGATGAATAGCACCGACTTCAAGGAGTTCCTTGATGAGTTTTTCAATTTCATTTTTTTTGCAAAAGGATATCAATATGGGTGGAAATTTGGCGGCTAGGAACTCAGGACCAAAGGGATGTTATGATCATGTTCCCCCTACAAGGCGGGAGTTCCTTAGGTTTGTCGAAGACCTGCTAGTGGCAATCTAATATTTGTTCCATATCAGGATGAATATGAGGAGGAGTGGATTCAATGGCTTGGATGGCATTAAATTGGGCTACTACCCCATGATGGCCCTTTTTTAAAATATTCTCCATTTGATGCGAGCTGATGATAGTAGGAGCGTCTTCTTGGAGTCCCCTCAATGTATGAGTGTGGTCGTTCTATTTAAAGCTCATATATAACTCCTGGAAATCCACTGTGATATGGCCCAATGTCCAAAGCCATTTAGCACCAAGGATAATGTCACAACCACCCATTTCAATGGAAAACATGTGGGTTTTTAGGTGATAATCCCCCATATGAAGCTTAATATTTTCACAACATCCCTCACATTTCATGGTCCCCACATCAGTGATAAGGACTTGGAAATTAGATACCTCCTGTAAAAAAAATGAATAGCTTCTTCTACTCTCTTATGGGTAAATTTATGAGTGCTGCCACTATCAATCAACACCACTACTAGCTGGTGCTTAATAAAACCTTGTATTTTGAGAGTTTGGGGCAAAGAAATTCCAGCTAAGGCATGTAGTTATATAACCGACTCATCTAGCATCACTGTGAGATAATTGTCTGGGTCAATGTTGGGTTCACCCGCATCTTCCTCAGGCACTTCAGTGGATGGAGCTTCATTAGCTGAACTATTTTCAGTAGAATCTATTTGAAATAATTTTGGTTCCTTGCATTTATGTCCTGGGGAGTACTTGTCATCATGGTAGTAGTAGGCTCCTTGTTTCCTTCTTTCAACCATTTTTTGCGGTGACACCTTTTGAACCTTAAGTGTTTGGATGGTGCCCATAGCCTCAATGGGATGTGCCATTGCAACGAAATTTGGAGGATTGGATGGCAAATTTAAGGTGACTTCTACATCTAAGGCCTTTTGGCATGCATCCAACCAAGTAGGTGGGTGATGCATTCAAACATGGACTTGGATGGATTCCTTTAGGTCACTGATGAAACATTCCAAGTAAAAGTCATCTTTTAGTCCATCAGTTCTGATGGCCAATTGTTCAAAAGCTGCAATGTAGTCCCTTACTATACCTATTTGCATGAGCTTAGTGAGATGACCCAAAAAGTGAGATTCTTGATAAAAGCGGTCACAAATGGCTTTTGAGAACATGTTCCAAGTTGGCTCCCATGGACAACATTTATGATACCACTACCACCACTGCCATATCTCTTGGTCCAAGTAAAGGGCTCCCACTTGTATTTTAGTTCCATCCTCCAACATGTATTAAGGAAGAAATATTGTTCCATTTGTGCCACCCATATTGCGGGGTTAGAGCCATAAAATTTGTACATGTCCAGCTTGGGTGTCCGGTGGCTCGAAGATTGGTGATCTCCATGGAAATTAATGTGATGGTTGGATTCTCCTTCTATGTGTGCATCAACACTATTCTCTTCGGTCATGGGTTCGTGATAGTTTTGCGAGCTGGGAGGTAATGGTCTCTGAAACTCATTGAATATTTTTCTCAAGGTTGTCGACCTTCTCAGAAGCCCTTTCTGCAGCCATAACTTGAGGCCTGGTTGCCAGCATACATTAGCCTCGGTAAAATTTTGAGCTTACTTAAGAGTAGTATTCTTGGAAAGAGGACAAGCTAAGGATTCTAGTGACATGGGTCATTTAAAGCCATGTTGGAAAAATTTGGGACCACCAAAAAATTGGGGGCTTACAAGAGAATCATACCACTGCGACCAACTCTTCATCCTAAATCTTATGGGATAGGTCTCTTGCAAGCGTCTCGAGATGGCCCCAGTGTTTTTATTCAACTCCCAAAGGATTTTTACTCCTAGCTAATTAATACTGCAGTGGCCAAATTCTAGAAAGCTTAATACTACCAATTATCTTGTGAAAATTGGGTTGGGACTGTAGTAACAAAAACTGCAAGGTCTCAGTACTGCAAAATGAGTTGTGATAATATGATCTGGACTATGGTGCTCAAAACCATCAAGGCACAAAGAGTCATATCTACGATGTGAAAACCCCAATTGTTGAATATGATCTGTACAATGACAACAAAACTCCAACTACTGGATTTGATCTAGACAATAGTAGTTGAATGCCAACAACTGGATCTTATTTGGATGATAAGGTAGGGGAAATATTTAGATAGATGAGGGAAATATGGTCTTAGATGAGTGTCAGGTGCTATAGATCGTTATATGTAAGGGTCCAACTATAGTACTTGGCCCAATCTTTCAGGGCACTAACTAAGGAGGATTGACTGTACCCTTAGCCATACTACCCAACTAGCCTATTGTACATGTGAGTAATCTCCCCTAGTGTTGTTCCTAGTGTACTCTAACAACAAGAGGATCGACGAATTATCTAATTTTAGGTTTTAGGTTACCCTAGGGGGGCTTTCGATATACCCAAGGATATGTAGAAGTGCAGTCCATGCACGGTTTTGTCTAATG
The DNA here is from genome assembly GCA_000404065.3 of Pinus taeda. Classification (NCBI taxonomy): domain Eukaryota; kingdom Viridiplantae; phylum Streptophyta; class Pinopsida; order Pinales; family Pinaceae; genus Pinus; species Pinus taeda. The sequence continues at coordinate 3,295 of APFE030468386.1, read as the reverse complement.
CACTACTAATCGAAGGGGTACCCATAAGGGTTACAAGGGGGTCTAACAAGCATGAGCATGTCTTGTAGTTCCTGTGTTCATGCTTTCCCAAACCCACATGTTTTTTCCCTCAATGATAGATCCCATGGTTTAAATATGTCGGAACACGTCTCTAGCCTAAAAGAAATTCTATGAAAATTGGAGGTACAATTAGCCCTAGAAAGTGCTCTGATACCACTTGTTATGCACTTGACCTGTGAGAAAACCAGAATGCTAGAAATACGAAAAAATATAGCCCGAATCACATAAATATCACATGAAATGAGACAAGTTGAAAAGATATTTTATTATTCAAAATCATAATACAATGTTAACTTGCCTCTTCGAGGGGGAAACCTCCAATAAAGCATAGCACAATTACAATAAGACTCCATGATTCTTCCCTTACCATCTAAGACTATTTATATATTAATGACATGCAAAACCCTAACTATTAGTGTTCCCTTGCATAAAATGGATTAACCACTTTATTTATTAACTATGGTACGTTTATAACTAATTGTGGTCCCTTTTATATAATGTGGGTCAACCACTTACAATTATTATTAATGCGGATAACTACTTATGGGATTTATTGACTCAACTAACTAAATATGACTTTGATTAGGCCCCTTGGGCTTATTACATAAATACATGGTTAGGGTTGGAGCCTAACACCTATGCACTATAAATCCAAGACCTACCACTCTAATACTATGGGTAATCTCTTTTGAGAAGCTCCTTGCCACATATCCAACACTACAACTGTCCCTTACCATGACCTTTATTTTGCTGCCCTCCATGATGTGACCCATGTCCCTGTCTAACTACATTGAACTTCTTGTAAGGAACAACATTCTCCTTTTCACCTGCATCCTGGGGTGTAGTTATTATTTGCTACCATTTACCTTTAGTGTTGTCTTTCCCCTTCCAACCTTGCTATATTCTATCTTATGCTTTGATTCCTCATAACAGTGCTTCAACTTCCTAATTAATTCTTCAAGTGACCGAGGCTCATCATACTCAATCTCATCTTTAAATGCTAATGGTAATCTACTAACAAATATCTGAACTTTGGCTTTCTCATCCTTAAGATAAAGTATATACCTCAAAAACTACAAGAACTTGTTCATATACTCCTCATCCATTATTGATGCCATATTTAGCTCATAGAATTCCTTAGCTTTACTATCATAGTAACTCTCTAACAAATATTTCTTCTTGAATAGTATCTTGAATTTACGCTAACTAAACTCTTATGTCCTTATGTCTCTAATCTGCTTCACATCTCCCCCCCATATGTTTGCTTTCCCTTTAAGGCTGAAGATAGATTTATCGGCCTTCATGTTCTCTGTGTAACCATGCAGCTCAAAGAACTTCTTCATCCCAAGTAACCATGCCTCTGCATCTTCTAGTTTATTAAAATCTCCATCAGAGGTAGGTGGCTTGAATTTCTTGGACTCATCTGGAAAATATCCCTTGTCATTGCTTCTGGAAGGATGATAACGATGATGACCATGGTACATGTCAAAAACAAAACTAGAATAAAACATGTTTCCATCACGTCTCCTATCAAGAGTATCTAAGAACCTGCCATCTTTGATTGTGTCATCTCTATCCGATATGTGCCCACCATGAGACCTACTTCCCTATGCCCCATTAGTCTTATCCTCCAACCCATGACTGATCCTAAGAGGTCCTTGTCTTTGGAAATTTGACAAACTCTGAAGGATAACTGCATTAACCTCTGCTTGTTTCTCTTGTGTGTGAATGATTATGTTATTATCTACTTTGTAACTTCTTATTTCTACTTTCAAACTTCTTAATGTGTCTGCTATGTTAGGAGAGTACCCAACACCATGTTTCTCATCTAATCTATAGGGAGAATCTTGTGAACTATAGTCTACCATCTTCCTAGTCATCTTTGATCTTCTTCTTGCAATTACACTATGTTAGCTAACACAAAATATAAACATAATCAACATAGCTCAGTGTAGTTCAAGGGAGGATATCTCATTTTCAAGATCAACCAGATTAGCAAAATTCATGTATAAACATAATCATAGCAATATATGAACACCATCTAAATCATCATCTAGTTACCATGCATGACTATAACATAACCATGACAATGCATGCATAACAATATATAAACACTAACATGCATAACAAATGCATAACAACCTTGCACTCATGATGATCACATCTAACAACAATGACCATCATCCTCTACATGGCGACACAACTTCAACAATGACCACCACCATGCATACACAACAAGCACATAAACCACAAGCATAAAGAACACATATGCAACCGACATGTATGCATGAGAAACAAATTCCACCCATCCAATCCAAGGGGTGAAACATGCTCTGATACCACTCTGTAACACCCTCCTCCCACATTTACCCAAGATAACCAATCCAATGAGGTAAACATGTGACAAATAGTTACTATGATATTATTAGACCTCCTAGATCACCTTAAGGAAGTGGAATCAACGAACTAGCACTTTAAAGACCTCCCTCGGGAGCTACAGAACCTTCAGGAGCCGACCAACCCCTCCAGGTGTCCAACCCCTGAGATAATTTACTTCTTGATTGAACTAGACCCCCAATCGCTCCCATGACAAGCATTCCATGTGATTGAGACCCTCTAGTCACTCCCACATCATGGACCCCATGGATGCTTTAGGATCTCTCCACCTAAACCGTGAGGAATTTTTCCTTCTCCACCCTATAGTATTTACTGTGTATCCCACCATTACCATTCAAGGGATTCCTAGGCCCAACGAGGAGTTTATCTATCTCCGCCCTCTAGGCTTTACCATGTATCTCACCATTGGTCAAGGGATTTCTAGGCCCAACGAGGGTATTCACAACTAGGATTTACCATGTATCCTGCCATTACCATTCAAGGGATTCCTACGCCTTGTGATTTGTCCTAAGGCCACCCCACTCAGTTTTGAAACCATCTGACAATCCATCTCAACCAAGTGTTTGGTCAATTTAGTGTTGTCTAAATTGCTATCATAAATTGCCAACCCGGGGCTCGTAAGCTGATGAACTAAAGTGTACAATATATACTTAAGCAGCCTTTCCTAGTTCTTTTTGTCATTTTTAGTTTATGTCTAACTTATCTTCCTAATGTGATGTGATGAAGTTATAAACAAGTGAGTGGATGTGTGTGTATGTGGCGATTTCTAAATGCTTCTTGAATTTTAAAGAGAAAACTTGAACAATAACTTGGAATGGAATTAAAGCTTCAAATGAAA
>APFE030468373.1:0-14150 GCA_000404065.3 Pinus taeda | reverse complement strand
TTTTTTACCCTCTCCCTTAAAATAAGGTGGGCTATTTGAGGTGATTTGTAAAAATGTATTATGATACAAAATATTCGCCCACTAAAAATTTAAAACCCCTTAGTTTCGCCAAAGGGGAACATTCGCCCCTAAAATCACCCCTATGTCCAAGCTTGCTAGTAGTAGAGAAACACCAAAGATGAAAAAATAATACTCTAAATATCATAAAATCATCGTGAACATTACCCTTTCCTAGATTTAAACAATTGTGATATAGTGTATCTTTTTGTGTGTGTTCAACGAAGTAAAGGAAAGTGGGATGCTACATATAAAACCAGGTCGAAATGGGGAAATTGAGGCAATCAATACTTCTTGAAGGTCAGACCCTTAGCCAAAATCTATTTCCGGGCAAAGAATCTAAAGTTCACCCAATGTGTCGCCAAGTCTTGTCACTACTACAACACCCTCCAAAAAAATCAATACATTCGAATTTTGGAGCCTACTATCACTGTTGTATCTAAGATGTCGCCTTGATCATAAAATGTAGTCTCATGCCATTCTACGTGTTTCAATTTTTCTTTAGTGGTTTCAAGTGTCGTCACATTGATTAGAACATATTTAGGTGCATTTCATGTTCATAACATATTTGTTGTTGTAGAATGAAACTTTTGGGTCGTAGTCACACACACTTTGTTTGTCGTACTTGGGGAATGTAAGCATAGTGGGGTTTTGATGTATATTTATCATTTTTCAAGCTTGTCTAGGTTTCCTTGATGAGTTGGTAGGAGTTTTGTTTTCTCCAAGATTGTACAAGCAACGTGACAACCGCTCAAGGCGGGGGTTGTAACTCTGATTCCCACCTACTCTGTTCTAGTTGTCCCCCAATAGTAGGCTATGCAGGGTAGTCCCTATGGAATGAGGTGAAGGAAAACAAGTTGGGAACCAACTTGCTTGGGAGAAATGGATGAGTGGCCTAGCTACTCGGTAGAATTTAGCAAGATTAATGATTGGATTAGATTTTAAGCATGACATAGTGCATTCTGGAGTCACAATTTTTTCTTATTATAAATTGAAACCAAGTTATTGGATGGACACTACTGCTTAATATGATATACTATACTATATCATATATAATTCCTAGGGTCTATGTGTGATGCAGTGATCTTGGTTATTTTTAATTATATATTTAGTCTAAGTTGAACCTCTCCCTTAATTGTTTTGAGAACAATCTTCAGAGTAGGTTGTGGAATGGAAGCCAACGAGAAGAAGGAAGTGGTCTGATTAACAATACCTCCCCCTGTGTTCCACCCACCCAGTGCCTTCAACGCTGTAGAGGCTATGGCTCTGACAACTACAAGGTCACTATGTTAACCACTAAAAATAGTTGAATCCCTCAAGCTAATTGGAAAAGGGTCGCCCTAGTAGTCTATAAAACTAGTTTATGTTCGGAGTTAAGTTCTTAATGAAAACTGAGTCCTAGGATGCTTATGCAAGATAAATTTAGTTGAAGTTTATGTTGAGTTAAGATTTGTTTATGTTATTAAGTACTTAATGTGAAATATCCTATAGTAAATGTATTTAACAATGATGAGATAACAATGTTAAACAAGATAAATGCTTAGAGACACAAGTGCAAGATTCAACTAGAGATTAATCTTCAAGATGCTTAACCAATTCAAGAAAATAGAGCACTTATCCACCAATGATTATCAACAATATGTAAACCAAAGCTATTTAGGAATATTCTTATGCTAGAACCATACTTCCAACTAGATCTTAAATGCCCGAGTTAACTTTATTAATCAACAAGATTATACTTAGATTTTGAGTGTGTTCAAGTGCCAATTTAGACAATTCTTAGGGCGAAGATGAGATAAGAAAACTTTAGATTTCCAATAATTTAGATCAGCAATAATACTTCAGAAAATTTCAGTAGTTTATAAGACTTATGACAACAACAAGAAAGTCACTTTAGATCATAGCATTTACCCAACATATAAAGCATAAAATTTTCCAATGGCTAGGAAGTGTAAATTTATGTATTCGGCCCACTTTATGATGATGCATTAACTAATATATCAGATAGGAAACAACTTATTACAGGATTTAATAAACCAATAGATCAACAAGCTAATGATGCTAAAACCAATGTCCAATATGCCAAAAAATAGAAAAAATTACTGAAACCGAAATAATTAAATTTTGAGCCCTCTTTAGATGTGTGGTTTAGAAAATTGCAGACTTGATTCAGTAATTTAAGCATTAAATTCTAGCAAGAAATTTTTTAGATCTAAGCTAGATCTAAGATGCCCAAGTGGCCAAAATTCATGAAAATTTAGACTTTTCAATTTTGAGTTATTTTGACCAATTCAAATGTCATTATAGGGCTATTATATCATTGTTATTAATACTATAATAAAATAGAGGCAAAATTAGGGTCTAGAGATTAAACCCTAGGCCCAAGGCCTTGAAGATCAACCTACCCAAGTAGCCCAATATTTCTCCAGTGATCGTGCACCTAAAAACATAAGTTTTTGAGAAACTTTCTCCTGCAAAACCACCAAGGGACTAGCCTTGAAAGCTTCATATATGGAACTAGGATACAACTAAGGAAAAATAGGCCAAGCAGGGCCAAGGCCCAATAGGTCTATTGGTTAGGGTTAAGGAGGCTAGGAGGATAGATCAAGGGTCAAAGATGGAAGAGGAGACTAAAAAAGGGCTAATGATGGAGGAGAAGAGCCCTTGAAGGCTAGACATAGGGGTTTATGGGGCAATTTAGGGCTCTAAAGGGCCATAGCTAATCCAAAGGCCAATTGTTAGGGTTCAGGAAGGGCAATCATGTGGCCTAGGGCCCACAACTAGGCCTTTTAAGGCCTTAAGGCCCTAACGAAGGGCCTAAAATGGGAGGTCCGGTCCTTAGTAGCTATGGCCTACCTCTAAGACAATGAAAATAGCTAACATAGGGAGTCAGTGGGCTGACACAAAAGCTGAGAAGAGGGACATTGGCCCTGGAGGGGTTAGATCTAGGTCGAGGAGGCCTGAAAAAAACAAAACCCTTGCTTCAGAAAAATATTTTCCTCTCAAATCTGAATTTAGATGCAAAATCTTCAGTGGGTAGCCCAACAAAATTTTCCAGAGACTAGACATTTCCCTCAAGGGCCTAGATCTAGCTCTACTTCAGCTTGATCTATTGATTCAACCTATAAAAATGAAAATAAAACACCCAAACTCCAAATATATACAAAATTATGAAAATCCCAAAACCCAATTAGCAAAAAAAAAAAATTACAAACTATATTTACAAAAGTATTTACAAAATCTACAAATATACAAGGGTTATGAAAAAAAAAAAAAATTGAGAAAAATAATTTTATCGATATTTTCTTTGATAAATGGCTAAAACACTTTAGAAGCCCTATGCACACTAAAGCCTTAGCGAATTTTTAATACAACATATAAATATTCAGGATCCAAGGAAAATGATCATTTCCCACAGTTTTTGAACTTGGAAACCAAGGAATGAAGTACCTACAAGCACTAAGTATTTGTATCAAAATAGTCATATATTAGCACAACATAGAAAGCTTGTAGTCAGAAAATACCACAAATCAATGAACAAGTACACCTCGAGTTGCACCCCAAATTCTTTATTATGATAGAATAAATAGTTCCCAATGGAACAATAGTTTACACAATGCTTCAACAACAATTTATTAGCCATAAACCGGATGGCTAGAGACTCAAATGACTCTCTAATTTATAGGTAAATCCTCCAAGTGAAAAATAACAACTAGTTTCCTTGGTCCTTGTCAAAATAAACTTGGCCATCAAAAAATACTTCATTATATTTTAATCTTAGCTGTTGAATTTTTATTTTTTAGGAATTTTCGAATTTATCATTTAATTCCATTTTAATTAGCTTAAAATTTATTTCCTCATTAAGTTTTCCTAAGAAATTTTTATTTGAATCTAATTAATTAAATTTCTAGATTATGATTTTAATTTAATTTTGCGAGAAAATTTAATTAATTAACATATGAGGGGATTAATTATTTTTTCTACCCTCTAATATTTTAACCATGGTTTCTAATTATGAGGGACCATGCATTAAAATATTTTTTACATAATATTTACAATTTAGACTGAGAGGGGGGATACTCGTTCGGCTTAGACCCTCAAATTACATACCCAATTTGCGACACAATATGATCTAGTAGACCAAGTTATTTGTAATAAAATAATTTAGCCAATAAGCTTAAATTATTCCCAAATCACTTTTGCATAAGATGCGATTAGAACACAAGGACTCACCTAAGACTTTGACGAAGAACTCCACCCTAGCTTTGGGGCGAGGTTGGAGGAAAACATTCTACCGACCACTCGAGTTTAGAAACACAAATGAGTCAATGAGAAGAAAAACATCCTAGGATGAAACTCTTATAAAAAAATAGGCTTACCTAGGTTGTTACATACATTCATGATATTACAAGCATCATTTACATTACATAAATTGCATAATGGGCTTATAATGACACATAAATTGTTAATAGATGATCTGGTCCTGTTGAAAAAATTGGTACTTTCACTTCCTCAAAACTTTGACAAAATGTGTGCAACAAGTCGCACATGGTTTTATGTTTAAACTCATCATGATCGTCCCTTGTTCTATCTCCTTAGAAAAGTTTTGGTTTCAAAGAAAACCCATTGAGGCAAAGAGCACATGAGCGCACTCTGAAGCCTTGATCAAGAATCATTCGTTGTTTGGAAGTGCACCTTGTACCCTTCAAAAGCGTTGAGTGCACTCCTTAAGCACCTTCCCATTCCTTGTTTCGAATTACACCCAGTTGAAAATCTAAGTCTTGTTTCAATGCACTTCTCGATTCAAATAAGTGGACCCTCCTTGAGCACACTCCTTTGAATTGAAGGAATTCATCCTCCTTGGGAGCACTCCTTTGATCCAAAGGAATGTTCCTTCCTTGGAAGCACTCCTTCGACTCAAAGGAATGTTCCCTCCTTGAGTGCATGAGCACAACCCGAATGCCTTCATCTCCACCCTTCAACCTTCCACAATGTGTTATGTGTCCTCTTGACCCTTTGAGTGGATGATCACACTTCGAAGGAACGAAGGTTCACCCTTAAACCTTTGGAGTTATGCCATGCACCCTCTTTGATCTCTTGAGTGCATGAGTGCACTTTGAAGGCATGAATATTCATCCTTTAGCCGTCAGACTTGCATCATGCATCCTCATTAGTTTCCTGTGAGCACACTCCTTCGACCTAAAGGGATGTGCCCTCCTTGGGAGAACTCCTTTGACCCAAAGGAATGCACCGTCCTTGAGAGCACTCCTTCGACCTGAAGGTATGCACCCTCCTTGAGAGCACTCCTTCGACCTGAAGGAGTGCGCCCTCCTTGAAAGCAGTCCTTCGACCTAAAGGAGAGCACCCTCCTATCCTTCCCCTTCATCCTTTAGACTTGCACCATGTGTCATACCTTGATTGTCTCTCTCTCTTGAGCGAATGAGCACATGTCGAATCCACGAAGCCTTTCCCCTTCAGCCCTTCAGCCTTTCAAAGTGCACCCATGTAGGTTAGAAGCTCTCTTTTCCCCTTTTGAGTGTATTGAAAGGACATGAATAGAAAATAAGCATTAAACATGGTAGAATGGGATATTTTCAAGATGATAATTTCTTGTCATGAGTGGTTTCACATACAAATATTCTAAAACAACAAGGCAAGCATGCACAAGGAATATCAGGAAGAGAGAACAAACAAAGGAAGCATGGAAGTAATGAAGAACAAATTTGAATATTGATGATCAAAGAACCCTGAAGACTCTATTTTATCAAATATCCTTTATCGGGTGAGGACATCGACAAATTGTGGCTACATGAAGAAATGAAGAAATAATGGTAGCCATGTCACCGCTAGAGAAAGTCCATGTCATCAGTCACTATTAGTTCCAGTCATCAAAGATAGTGACATGTCAAGTCTCAGCATATGATTATGTGGAAGTCATGATGTATTATTATAATTATTGTAAAAGAAAAATAAGTGGAAGTCCAAGAGTCATGTATGAATCAAAGAGTCATGGAAGTCCAAAAGACATGTAATATCAAAAGTCATACATAATTCTAAAAGTCATTTGGAACTCTAAAGTTTGTAGAAGTCCAAAGGTCACTAGAAGTTGGAAAGTCAAGAGTCATGAGGATGTGAAAGGTCATTCCTCAAGTTATAAGTAGATCCTCATTCCTCATGTAAAAATATTTTTACCTTGGCTTCTCCCATAAGGAATTAGAGAGACAAAGTTTGTACTTTTGGGGAGAAAGCAGTGGTTATAACACTCCACTATTTCAACTAGCAGTGTTCATTTCATTTATGTATCTTGGGATTTTGATTAATATTGAAGCCTTCCAAGGCCAACACATTTTCGCACATGGATTGTGAATATTTATAAGACTATTATTTAAATGTTTATGGTTCATGTTTCCTTTCATTAAGTACTGGATTAATTGAACTATTTTGGTTGCTTCGGTGCTCCTTGTTGGAAATGTGTTGGTATTCTTATAATGATCATTGCATCTTGTGAACTATTTCACTTGATGTTAGATGAACCTTTGTCTCTCACGTGTGTCTCCATTAGGGTAGTAATATTACTTCTCTCTTGAGAGTCTCACTTAATTTTCCTCCTGTAGTAGAAGAACCTTGATATATTGAAAATAAAAAATTCATAAGGCATAGTAGATTGATTATTCGAAAGGACAATTGTGCTTCTCCCTCGTGCTGACAGATAAAGCCAAGGAACACCTTTAAATAAAATGATATTTAGGCCATATTCTGAATGGAACTCCTACACCAAATGGTGTGAGGTCTACTTGGGACCTTATATCGGGGAGATCCCCTGTATATTGGTATTATCCAACACCGTCAACATGTCCTATGTTTGATGTCATTCACAAGGGTCCAAACCCTCATTATTATTCTAGAAATGCAAACAAACACCACTAGCAAGGAAACATGGAGAAGAAAAAAAAACTCCAACTTATACAAGAATATATGATAATTTAGTTCGTAAATAATCATGTTACATATTTTCGTAACATGAAGTATAAACAATATAATTAGGATAGAATATTATTTTATTTTATTGATAACAATAATATATAGGTAGTTACACAATCACCTTATCTTGGATGTCAACATTGAGCGGAACCTTCTGCTTGATCCTCCTTCTGAGCCACTAATAGTCTCCTCCTCTAATAGAATCCAGATAACTGTGAGATAAGAGTGAATCAACATCAAAGTGTGAAAACAAGGGTTTCCTAGAGATATAGGAGTGCTTAAAAATGTGGGAAAATTAGATCTAATCTACATAAAATTTTCCAAGGTGAGATGTGAAGGCCAATGGTTCCCATGAGGGCCACCCAAGTTGTGTATTTATTCCACCATAACTTGGTTTAGGTGGTTATTCCATGGGCTCTTGTAGGTGAGACTTTGGGGTAACTTGTAAACCTCACCCAAAAAATCACATATTTTTTTATATATATTTTTCAATATTTTCAAATCCATACGCAATTTACTTTAGGAGTATCTACATATATACACGACTATCATGTGGGAAGCACACATACACATAATTTGGGAAAATTATTTTTGAGATAAAATTAGGTATATAAAGGGGAAAGAGATGTTTCTCTAGCCAACAAATTCGTTTGATGATAAGTGAGGCAAAATATGTTGAGGCAGTCGGGTCATTTGAACCAATAGTCCTAGTTTGAAAAATTTCAGGTGAAAAATTTTTAGGAGCCATTTTGAGGCTTTAAATGACTAATTTTTATGGCCTTTACCTTAGTATGGACCTATATTACATAATATAAACATTTATACCTTTCTAACGACATAAGAATTACCTCAATAGAAGCTTTTTTGAGAAAGTTATACCTCTTGGAATTTGACCTCTCAAAATTAACCACCATAATTTGAGAGGATGCTACCTTAGCCATCATTACTCATGGAAAATAAGCTAGTCACGTGGGAAATATGAAAAATACTCTAGAAAGGTTGAGTTGTAAATCATATTTAGGGGTGAATGAGTCAAATTTGGCCCCTAGTGGATTATCATCATGTGTTATAACCATGCCACTAGGAGGAAAATGGGTTCTATTCTATTCAATTGTATTTTGTTCCTTCGATGAATAGAGTAGCTGAGAGTGGATAGAGAGGGAGAAAATAGAGAGGAATTTTGTACTATAGAATACCATGAGCCATGGTCTCACTTATTTGTACTTGCATCCATTTCAATTTAGATAAAGAGGGAGGAGAACAACCTCACCTTCCAGGTGGGTTTTCTCCCATAAGGGTTTCCCAGGTCATATTTTGTGTTATTATGGTTGTGAGTGATTGTATTTGTGTATGTTTTCTATTTTATGTATTTCATATATCACATGCATAAGCATAACACAACAATTAATTAATCGATAAATATAAGGAAAAATTAACCTTCATAGTTTAGATTTCAGATTATCTTTGGTAGATTTGTTGTGACAAACTGTCTAGTGGAATATCCATGGACGTTTATAGATCATATTAGTATCAAAGCATGTTTATTTAGGAATTTTTTGGGAAGTTGTAAGGGATCCAGATTATTTTAAGAAGAAATTTGTAAAATTCCAACCATGGTCGAAAAATCTATTAATATCTCTTAAGATCTGGTAGAGTAGAGATTTTTAGGTTTGAAAGAACAAGTCATGGGCACTATGAATATCCTTACAAAGGATATGGTGAACAAGTCGAGAACTTGAGAAGACAAACATTCCAACTTAGAGCTCATATTAGAGGGGTAATCAAGGGATAGGGAAGAAGCAGTGAGGGAATATAAGAAGGAACCCAAAAAAGAACAACCTAGTTCATGTGTTGTGAACCATTCATAGTCCATGCTCAAAATGGAAGTGAAGGTTGATATCAAGACATATGAAGGTGAGATTGATGCCTTGAAGTTAAAGCAGATTGTATTAGTTATAGGTTTATTTTAATATTCACTTCATAGAGGAATTGGGCGGAAAGTAACTCAAATGTAGATAAGAAGATTGTATGTATATCACTGCTAAAGGGGGCGAATTTGAGTATCCTTAAACAACATGAAAAAAAGGAAATGACCAAATTATTGCATATAAAGATAAAGGTCATGGAGAAGAAAATTGATGCTTTATTTGACTTAGGATCATATATGAATCTCATAGCAGCAAATATGGGAAAGAAATAGGGGTTGGAGACTCTTGACCACCCTATCCCATATCTATTGGGATTGGTCAAGAAGGAGATAAAGATAAAGTTAAACAAACAACACATAATTAAATTTGCTATCAGTGTTGAATATATTGATGAAGTATAATTGGATGTAGCTACACTAGATTTATGTGGTGTTTTTTTTTGGGTGTTCTTATATGTACATGTGGGATGTGATCTTCAGGCAGAGATCCAACTAGTACTGCCTCGCCAAGGAGAAAAAATTATTCATCATTAATGAACACAAGGGAAAGTTGAAGACCTTGCTAGTAAGTGCCAACTAGGCCAAAAATTTGATGAGTTCTAGCATGAAATAGGTTTTGTTATTTTAAAGAGAAAATAAGTCTTTTGAAGAGTCCATGAGAGCTAAGTCATCCCTGGAGGGGTGTACTAAGGAACAAAATAAACAATTGGAGGAGTTTCTATAGACATATAGGGTCGTGTTCTACAATCCTAAAAGGATATCAACCAAGAGAGAAGTGAAGCATGATGTTCAATTGTTTCCAAACTCTTAATTGGTTAAAATTGGGATATATAGGAAGTATATTATAGAGGAAAACAATGTGAAGAAGTAGTTGTAAGAACTACTCGAATAGGGTGTTATTTGACCAAGTACCTCACCATGTGGGTAATCCATTATAATTATTCCTAAGAAGGATGGGAATTGAAAAATATGCATTGATTACAAGGTGTTAAACAAAATTAACCTCAAGAACAAGTTCCATTTGCCCAAATAAATGATATTTTGGATCAATTGCAACAAACCAAATACTTCACCAAGTTAGAATTCAACTCAGGCCATCACCAGGTTCAAGTCGAAGGAAAATATACCTAGAAGATAGCCTTCAAGGCCAAGCAAGGCTTGTATGAGTGATTAGTCATGTCGTTTAGCCTATGAAATGCACCAACAATGTTCATAGGTTTAATGAATGACATATTGTTCCCTTTTATAGATTCACTTGTTATTATTTACTTGGATGATATATTTGTATAAAGTTCTTCCTAGGAGGAGAAAAGCTGACATTTAATGCAAGTGTTAGAGACATTGAAGAAGCACTAGCCACTAATAAATCTCAAGAAGTGTGAGTTATCACAACAAAATTTGGTTTGTTTGGTATATGTGATAGTCTAAGATACACAAATGGAATATTTTGGAAAAAAACCATGAAATATCAAAGTTATTAATTCTAGTTCACTATGGTACTTTGACAAATAGTTAGTAGACAATGTGTTGTAGGTGATGTTTCTATTATATATTTTTGCAAGTAAGAAATACAGAGCTCAATGGGTTATGAATAGACCTCAAGCCTTAAATAAAAACTTATATTATGCTTAGGAAACATAATTCTCTTCATAGAATATTATAACAACCATATAATAATCTTTTCTATTATAAAATAACTTAGAAAACTACTGAAGACATAACTCAGCATAATGATCTTCAATATATCATGTATAAAATATTGATGCTCCAATAATACCAAGCTCAACAAAATTCACTCCAAAAAGGCACTAACTTGCCCCCTTCACACAATGATATTAGTCCATTCATAGTCTGTACACATAGCCCCAATAAACCAACAATCCTTCCACCATAATTATGGCTTAAACATGCCCCTTTTTTGTAGATAAACTCAGTCACGAAGATTCCTAGGCAACAATATGAACTTGTGTCATAAGGGATGAGTTTCATCCTCCTTTAAGAGTTGTGACTCTTCCCTAAAAATGACACCTTCAACAAGAAAAAATGATAAATAACATGGCACCTATTTTCACTCTAGAACCGAACTCATTTACATCGTTGCCTCTATCCAAAAGAGAAAGGGAAACTCGATTCTTTTCAATTAGTAGAAACTTGGTTCTATAACAAAGGAATAATCAACCACTTCAAGATTGATACTCATCCTTTCCTACAATGAACTTGTTCCCTTTGTGGCTCAAATTTGAGCTTGAACACTTGGTCTTTTCTTGGGTATCCGCAGCCTGTCAAAGATAAATGAAAAACTAAAGATTAGAAGATAAAATCAATTGATAAAACCAACACCTCGATTATCTTCCAAAAATATTATTCTTTTGTTAAGCATAATGGAAAAATCTAAGTGATTTCACTTTCTAACTAGCTACGGTACATGGTTTCAACACCAAAACTAGTGATATGCAAGTAGGGTTTCCAAAACCCTAGACTCTTGTACAAGAGCTCTCCAAAATTTATTTTTCTCAAATGGAAAAATCTTGAATGAGGATAAACTCCTAATTTTGCCCTTTTTATAACTTGTCCGCCACTTTTTCCACCTTATTAACCTTTTATTTTTATAAAGTCACTTTAGTGGTTTTTTTCACTTTATAAATTAGAAGTGACTCTTCATTAACTTAGGACATGTCCCTCTTTTTGTCACTATAGCATTTATAATATTTTTCCTAGGAAAATCATGTTCCCTTAATTAATTCTTCCCCACCTTAGCCTATGGGAACTTTATTAGGCTAGTGGAAGTCACCCATATGCCTCCTAAGTGGTTGGGGACATTACAATCCTCCCCACCCAATATTTCTTTTCCTTAAGAAACTTTAGTTCTAGATGTTTGACTACCTATTCACCCTCCCAAGTGGAATCCTTTGGGGACATTATAGTCCTCCCCACCGAATATTTCTTTTCCTCAAGAAACTTTATCTCTAGATGTTTGATTACCTATTCTTCCACTTCAGCAGATACTCCTTCATGGTCCTACTCCTCAAATTTTTCTCCCTTGTTTCCAGAATTTCCTTCAAAACCAAGACCCGTTTCCCTTCTTCATCCAAGGGTTGAAGCTTGATAGTAGTAAGTACATGTTGCCAAAAAGAATTTTTGAGGCATGAAACATGGAAGACGTTGTGAATTTTATACGCTACTGGAAGTTCTAGCTTGTAGGCCACTTCCCCAACTCGCTTCATAATTCTGTAAGGCCCATAGAATTCGAGTTTTAGTTTTTATACCCCATTCATTCTAAGTGATGATTACTTATAGGGTTGTGGATGAAGGTATACATGTTCCCCACTTCAAAGCTATGCTTTATTTTGTGCTTGTCTACATAGAATTTTTGTTCGTTATGATCCTTCTGCAAGTTTTCTTTGAGGACCCATAAAATATCCTGACTCTCCTAAACTCAATCTTTGCCCAAAGGGGCTCAACTATCTCCAAATACCCAATTTGAAAATTTTGGTGTAACAACTTCCTCCCACATTTACCCAAGCTAATCGGCCCACCAGGTTAAAATGTGACGAAGAGTTACTATTATATGATTTAACTCCCCAAGTATAGTTAAGGAAGTGGAATCAACAAACCAAAACCAAACTGACCATCCTGAGGAGCTACAGAATCATCAGGATCCAACCAACCACTCGAGGTGTCCAACACCTGAGAAAAATTTCTTCTTGAATGAACTAGACTCCCAATGGCTCCCATGATAATCCTTTCATGTGATTGAGATGCTCCAGTTGCTTCCATAGCAAGGCCTCTATGCGACTATGGCCTTTTCCAGGAAATTATCTGACAATGACCTTAGATTTTGAGTCACATTTTCAGGGGTAGGACTATGGCCTCTTTCCATAACTTCATGAAAATTAGAGAAATGATAAATAACATTGAGACAAGGCTATTGTTGGGGGTGTGTTATATTCTTTCCATGACTAGTCGCATGTACGAGGGGGTGATAGTAACCACTGTTCGTTGCGGTGGGTGCAACCACCCCTGTCTGGGGGTTTCAAGGGATAGTAGCCCCCCTGCATGGGATCTAGGGTGGTTCCACGGGAAATTTTTTTTGGACCCTTTATTAGGTGGGCAGAGCTACCTATGGTTTTGTACATGAGTTTTGCAGATGGTTTTGGGCATGACAGTTTTCTGCCAAAGATATTTTGTAGATATGGTCAAGGGAACTATGGTTATGTTCTAATCCATGGTTAATGGATTGAAGTGTATGAATGATTTGACATGTATATATATGTATTGTAACATTCAAAGGAATATAATGAAAAAAATCAATTTGGTAGTCCCGGTTTTGGGATCCAGGGCAAAATCTGTGTATATATGTTTTATGTTTTATGTTCTCGCCATTGTTTATTTTCTGTTTTTAGAATTCATATGTAGGTAATTTCTGTACAAGATTAAAACCTACAACTACTAATACAAAAAATTGAATGAGGACTTAACTTGATGCCTAACAACCACAATGGGAATTCTGTCAAACACATCACGATATGTAATCTACAAGTCATAACAACATATATGAACATAGGGGTCTCATACTTATCTGAGATTCGCCAAGAAGGACTGATGCCATCTCATAATATATACATTATCATCTATTAGTTCATACATTCATTAACATTTCATTTAATAAACAAAACAAGATGAGAGCCAAAAAGCAAGTCTATCATAAACCATGCTTATAATCAACACATAACCAACAAAATAACAATGATATAAAAGCCATTATAACCGCATAATAACAAACACATTTACACATAATACACATGAGGAAAAGAGCTCTTATTAACATATGCAAAATCCAACCAAGCCAAGGACTTCCATGTACCACTTGACCATAGATTGGGCTAAACAAAATCTTTCTTTCTGCCAATCACCCCCGTGCCATATTCCAAGCATGAATGTTTGACTCACAACAGAACAAATCAAGGCTTCCTCGAGATTTACCATATATCTCGCCAAGGGATTCCAAGGACCAAATAATAAACCTACACTATAGGCTTTAACACAATCTTGCCATATACTGCTCAAGGGATCATTAGGCCCTAAACACGCACGGATGCCTCCTAATCTCTCCACCTAAATCATGAGGAATTTGTCGGTCTCCACCCTATAGGATTTACCATGTATCCCACCATTACCATTCAAG
>APFE030468367.1:0-30075 GCA_000404065.3 Pinus taeda | reverse complement strand
ATTTTGCACTGGCTGCGCTACGAAATTGGGGATTTGTTTGAATACATAGCAAATCGCACCCAAAAGTTAGACTTATCGGAGTCCGTTGTGTTTTAGATCGTTAGGTGTCATGGTACTGGCGCGTGTTGCAGTTATTGCTGAGAAGGGAACAAAAGGTAGACATGTTTCAACATGTTTAATGGAATGGATTGTCAAGCTCAAAAGATAAGCATATTTTCCAATATGGAATTGAGAAGGTTGATAATGTCTTAATATCAGTATCCAAAAGAAAAAAAAAAAAAAAACACGGTGCCCGTATAAAAATCAGTGCTGTTCCAAGTTCATCATTAACACCACTAATCCTGTGGCTTTTGGAAAAGGTGCCAATTATAAGAAGGAAAGCACACAGGTGTATAAAAGAAGAAAGGTTTCCAGTTTGAGAGTGACAGTTTGAGAGTGAACGGTCTCATGCCAAGGATGACTGTCAGATAAAAGCCTATAGTCATTGCATTCAGATGGATAGGAAAATGCCCCTTGCAGAATATATTGGCTTTGGTTTGAATTTGTCTAACTCTTCAAGAAGCTGGACTGGTATATTTATGAATGATGTTCTCTATGCAGAGGTTGTCTTTGATATGCGTCCTTTAAAGCCAAGTCTTCTTCCATTGGTGCCATTGTTTTGTCAATCACTCTTGGAGATGGGTACGAAATACATGGATTTTGTGCAGTTGAACCAGTTGATAGGAAGAAAGACAGGAGGGATTGGTCTGAAACAGTTACACAGAGTCTATCTGATTAGTAGCCCCTTCAGAGATTGATTTTGTGATAACATTTTGGTGCGTCTGCCGGGAGTCTGAATCTTATTCATTCCCGAAATCAAAGAGCTGAACTTCTGAAGGTAGCAGGAGCTCAGAAGATTTTTCGAGGCTGCAAATCTACCTTGGCGACTCCATTGTTGAAGAATTCAAAATTCATAGATTCATGGTGATTCCACTGGAGTTATGAAGGACCCAGATGCTACCATTCTTATTTCAAGGTATGCATGGATATATTTTTGAGGAATTCATGGTTTCCCAAATCATTTTCCCAAGGATGCATATTTTCTAAGGAATGGTCCAAAATTCAACGGAGAAGATTTGAGTTTAACTATGAAGTATATATCAGATTTCTGTGATTTTGTTGAGCTTCTTAGAGTTAAACATGAGGATGTTTGCATTATGTTGTTCTATGATTCATTTCAAGGGAAATGTAAACGGTGGATTGAAAGTTTTCCTGCCAAATCCATTAAGTCATTTAAAGACTTTTGGTATATGTTTGTGGAGGAATGGATAGATAGATCAAATGTGGTGGAAAATTCTCCTTGAGTTCAAAGTTTTAAACAATGGAATGAGGATCATATTAATGAAGAAATAGGTGAAAATTTTTCTTTGTCCTTGTCTTCATATCTAAAAACATTTGACTTCAAGGGAGAAGATAAGATGAAATTTTTGGATGAAGTTGCTAAGGACATTGAGAAAGACATTGAAGATTTAGAAGGTCAAATTCAATCTTATAGTCTTCATGGTCATGATCATTCTTTTCAAAAGATTTCTATGGAAGCACATAAGGAGAGAGTGTTGCTTCCTTTCTCTTTCACGATTGAGGAAGAGGACACTGTTATTGAAGATTAGTTTGCACAGCCAGAAAGTTACAAGAATCATCAAGTTGATCATGTATTATGGGATCCTATAGCTGAATACATGGAAGAGTTTTACTCTCCAGTGTTTCAGCTTTTCTATGGAAATCAGAAGGCATTTCAATGGCAGTGGTCATCACAATATCATAACGGCTTTGAACTCCAATGCAGTCAAAAGACTCAAATATCAGATAAGACAAATGACTGGCTACATTGGAAATTTCACATTGATTGAGCTGAAAGAAGTTTGAAATGGATAGGGTAGGTAGGTAGGAATATGCAAATAAGCTCAGGGTAGGTTGACTGAGCATTTTTTTCTTTTTAGTAGATATAGACTTCTTTTTCATACAGTGATCAGAAAGCTGAAGCCCGAGGTGAAGGCCCAAGAGCTTGATGGCGATGTTTGTCAAATAAATTTTCGTTTATCATAAGAGAATAAGGCACTGGAACTGCAGGTTCTTAGTGAACCACAAGGGCACACTATCCCAAGTGGAGCCACTATTATCACTCAAGAAAAAGTTCTAAATTGTTCACATCAGTTCGATTGTTTGCCAAAGGCACATAAATCTTTTTCAGCAGTTTCGCAGCGCAACATGCTTCAAGTGATATCGTAGCGCATAATTCATATTTTGCGCTGGCTGCGCTACGAAATTGGGGATTTGTTTGAATACATAGCAAATCTCACCCAGTTGTCAGACTTATCGGAGTCCACTGTGTTTTAGATCGTTAGGTGTCATGGTACTGGCGCGTGTTGCAGTTATTGCTGAGAAGGGAACAAAAGGTAGACATGTTTCAACATGTTAAATGGAATGGATTTTCAAGCTCAAAAGATAAGCATATTTGCCAATATGGAATTGAGAAGGTTGATAATGTCTTAATATCAGTATCCAAAAGAAAAAAAAACCAAACACGGTGCCCGTATAAAAATCAGTGTTGTTCCAAGTTCATCATTAACACCACTAATCCTATGGCTTTTGGAAAAGGTGCCAATTATAAGAAGGAAATCACACAGGTGTATAATAGAAGAAAGGTTTCCAGTTTGAGAGTGAATGGTCTCATGCCAAGGATGACTGTCAGATAAAAGGCTATAGTCATTGCATTCAGATGGATAGCAAAATGCCCCTTGCAGAATATATTGGCTTTGGTTTGAATTTGTCTAACTCTTCAAGAAGCTGGACTGGTATATTTACGAATGATGTTCTCTATGCAGAGGTTGTCTTTGATATGCGTCCTTTAAAGCCAAGTCTTCTTCCATTGGTGCCATTGTTTTTTCAATCACTCTTGGAGATGGGTACGAAAGACATGGATTTTGTGCAGTTGAACCAGTTGATAGGAAGAAAGACAGGAGGGATTTCAGTTTATCCATCCACTTCTTCAGTTAGAGGAAAAGTAGAGCCATCAAGCCACATCATTGTTCGTGGAAAGGCCATGGCAGGGCGGGTCAATGAACTTTTCAGCTTGGTTTGTATGGTTCTTCAGGATGTTCAATTCTCAGACCAACAATGCTTCAAGCAATTTGTTTCACAAAGTAAAGCAAGAATGGAGAGTCGTATAACTGGAAGTGGCCACAGCATAGTTGCATCAAGAATGGATGCAAAGCTAAACATTGAAGGATGGGTTGGTGAACAAATGGGTGGTCTTAGCTATTTGGAGTTTCATCGAAACCTTGAAAAACAAGTAGAAGAAGATTGGTCGACAGTTGCAGGTTTACTTGAGGAAATACGGAGTAGCATATTTTCAAGGAAACAGGTACTGATGAACTTGACAACTGATGAAAAGAATCTTGCAAATGCCGAGAAACATGTAGCAGATTTGCTCAGTGCTCTCCCTGAGACTAATACCTTGGAGATCCCTTCCTGGGACAATCGCCTTTCTTCGGTCAATGAAGCCCTTCTGATTCCAACTCAGGTTTATTATGTTGGAAAAGCAACAAATATATATGAAACTGGTTATCGACTAAATGGTAGTGCATATGTCATTTCCAAGTACATTGGGAATACATGGTTGTGGGATCGTGTACGTGTCAGCGGTGGTGCCTATGGAGGTTTTTGTGATTTTGACTCCCGTTCAGGTGTATTCTCTTACTTGTCTTATCGAGATCCAAATTTATTGAAGACTGTCGATATCTATGGATTTGAGATTAGATAGTTTAGATACTATTGTTGGCTCTACTTCGAGCAGCAGATAAATATGGCATCGGTGATTTGAAGGATACTTGTAAAGAAAACCTGCTCAGTGATATCAACTGTAAAAATGTTCTTGACAGGCTCCAAGATACATCATTGTATCGGTTACCAAATTCTTTTAGAAGTCTGGATGTTTGAAAAAAGTATTGCGAATGTTTCCAAGCAAATATCTTATGCTCAGAAGATTGCAAATGCATGGATTGTAAGAACTATGAAGCCAAAGAGAGGAATTGCGGGCATGGTTTCCTGGTATACCTGGAAATTTGATTAACTTTTCCTTATATGTTGCAGAAGAGGTTAGAAGTATTCTTTCACAACTGGGTTATGCGAAGATAGAGGATATTATTGGAAGAACAGATTTGCTAAGACCAAGGCGCATATCCCTCATGAAGAATCAACAACTGGATCTCAGTTATCTGCTTTCTAGTGTTGGACGACCAAAATGGAACAACACATCAAGGACCGACAAACAGGGGCCTATGTTTCAGGGTAACAGAAAAGATGTGTCATTGAAGACAAACATGGAGCATTAAAGGTTCATCACAGCTATCTCAGCCAAACTCCAGATGTCAGAGAATGAAAATGATTGAAGATCAAGGCTGTTATAGAATTTGAGTCCCATTTGATTTAGAAGTCTAGAAGATCTAGTAGAATTAGAATTTTAATTGTTTTAGGATTCCAGCGCTGTCAATTAATAGTCAGCTGTAATTATTAGTTAGTTAAAAGTTAGTAGGTGTCATCATAGGCAGAATCGAATTCCCCTCATGCTGGAGGAGGAATATCGATTAGTTAGAATAAGGATGCTATATATAGCTGAAACATCTATGTAATGGGGGTTGGACATTTTTAGAAACAAAGTATTGCTTTGGCTTGTGTAAAAACTCAATTTGATAATATAATTTGTTGTTTATCTTCTCAGGATTCTTATAGTGTTTCAAATGCTCAAGATATGTGGTTTTGTCTTATCTTTAATTTTTTTTTAACAGTTGTATAAATACACAATCACTCATAATTCACTTATGCTGCTTTGACTTCCCGTGTGTATTTGTAAACTGAGGGTTCTATGATGTGATGTTTTGAGTATTTAAACATTGTTGCCCTGACTTCTATGCATGAGCAGTGTTATATTTTATTGAATATGATCAACTCCATAAGCCCAATGGAAGTATTTGTAATGTCTGTCCAGCCAGCCTGTTTATTTAATTTACTTGTCTAGAGTTAGCCCTCTTATCAACAAACAAAATCAATAGGTTTTTTTTCAGAGAGAGCCCTCTCGGGCTAGGGAGGCTAATCCTTAGTCCAAGTATTGGTCTGAAATAGTTACACAGAGTCTATCTGATTAGCAGCCCCTTCATAGATTGATTTTGTGATAACACACGTAACCCTACCTTCTTCCTCAATCATTGCCTTAGCCTTCTTCAAGCCAAGTCAGCCTTCTACACCTTCTCACCACTCCATCCACCAGTCCCTAGGCCGCTTTAGACCCCTATCCTACCTCCAGATCCACCCATGCATCTTCCCTCACTAATCCATCCTCTAAAACCGATTTTCAAACATCTTGTAGAAATTTCTGAACATCCTGTAGAAATTCCTGAACATCCTGTAGAACCCCTGCAGACTTCCTGTAGAAGCTAACAAATGAGGTTTCTTGATAGCAAAACTTTGTGAAACTCTCTGGAAGAGTGTTAGGGACTCCTTAGAACCCCTCTGAACCTTTCCAACCTTTTCCAAGCATTTCTCCTCCTTGATACACCCCTACACAGTAAAGCACAATTCAAGCATATGCATGATGAAATTGACAACTTAATCAAAAATACAAAAAGATGTTTTCTTAGGACAAAGGTAGTCTAAACACATGTATTTTACCTTCATAGAAGTAATGGCATCTCTTTCAGTAGTTTGCATTCTCATCTTTGCATCAGTAGGACTAGCTGGTAGAATTAGGCTTTGCTAGGGTTTGCGCTTTCGTTCAGTTTTTCAATCTCTTTTCGCAAGTAGATTAGCTTCCTTTGAGTTAGATTTCATCCATCAATTAGAAAGCTTCTTCTAAGATCTCATAGAAGTTCGCTAAAGCCCCTAGCGGACTTGTGCCAGCTGACCAAGTGACAGGTGCGGAAAGAGCTAGTACTTGTGCATACAGCACCGTTGCTTCCAAATTTGTTACGAACAACTGGGTTGATAAAACTAAAGAAGGGAGTCCTGGGAGTTGCAGCATTATCGTTGCAATACTGGGGCCCACCAATTTCCTCCGTGAAAATTGACCACGTAACAAGTTTTTTACGAGAACAAAGCCCTTTATACCATAAAAATTGATCCGGTTCTAAATATGAAGATGTAATACATACCTTCTGTAATAGTGGTACACCATGTAGATCAAAATATTGCTCCATCTAACGTATCCAATTTACCAGATCATTGCCATCAAACTTCCTCATATTTTTTTTCTTGATGTTAGGAGCTTGATCTTAAAATGACTGTAACTCTGTAATTTTAGATCTTTAAGTTCTACAACTACGACCTGTAGTAGTCCTCTATGTCCTCTTTCCAATTCCACCAGTCTGACCCCAATTGGATTCACCAATGAAGAGTTATGCCAAATCTCCCATAGTGACCTGATTATAGACTAGTTTAGAAAAGCGCAATTGTAGGATGTGCCACGAGTCACTGTTTCAACCTTTAGTTCTAAAAAATATATAGAAGAAACAATAGTCCGTCCTCTTTCTGCACCTTCTTACGAAATTTCAATCTGATGCTCAGAGAGGAAGTTATGACGAGTTTCCCTAGGTCACCTGTTTTGAATGTAATTCAGGATTTTACAAAAGGACCAACTTCCTCAGATCATATCTCCGAAGCTATATCGTAAAAAGCTCTGAAATTTGGACCCAAAATTTAGCGCGATGTCTTCTCAAATGGGTTTTTTTTTCAATTGATGAAACGTCCCAAAAAAAATTTTATAGCGAAAATTCCACGATGACTTGTTTGGAGCAGCGAAACCCTAGAATCCAAAGCTCTGATACCAAATGTTATGAAACCAGCTCAAGAAAAGATAGAAAATATAGATCAACGCCTTATAATTCAGCCTCTTAGAGGGTTAAACCTCCTTTACATTACATAAACGAACAATTCTTGGATGATTCAAATGAAAAGACCTCCTCTCTATATATAGGAGTCTAAGGGGTCATAACATAATGAGAGCCTACATAACAATAATAATGTAAGGGAACAATAATAACAATACGGGGCTTCTATGGGGCACAATAGTAACAATATGGGCACTACATGGGTACATCAATATAATAAGTGTGTTTTACTAATAACAATAAGGGGTTACACTAGTAGTATAGGGGCCTAACAGAATTTATCTGGAAACTTTGTGAATAGAGCAGAACCAAATCATTCACTTTAAACATGACCAACTTAATATTCTTATCATGCAAGGCCTTCTCACATTCCTTTGCATTTGCTGGTGAAATCATGCGAGAACCCAGTCTTCTTCCATGTCCTTTAAGGTCTCATTATCTGTCATCTTTCTCAAATTTGTAATGCGCAGGCTTTGCAAAATATATTCAATGGGCATCATTGCATTGATCCCATAAGGCAACCTAAAAAAAGTTTAGCCTATCAACTTCTTGCTTGTTGTCCTATATGCCCATAGGACTGCTGGTATACACACATTCTAATCGTTCATCTTCGCCTTACAAAACTTTGTGAACACATTCTCCATAATATTATTGAATGCTTCCACTATTCCATTGAGTTGGGGATGATAGGGCATACTATTTTGATGGTACACCTAGAATTCTTTGAGCACAACGCTTATTGTTCCGTTCAGGAAATGATACCCCTATCACTCATCAATACCTTAGGACACCCAAATCGCGTTAAGCTCTATTCAAATAGGAACTCTGTAGCTGTAGCAACAATACAGTCCTTTACTGGTTGCGCTTCCACCCATATGGTTAAGTACTCCGCTACAGTAGTAATGTACCATTCCCTTGTCTTCCTTCCTAGTGCTTGTATCAGACATACAATTAAATTTTCTCATTTTCCAAATACTTGTAACAAAACTTGAGGTTTCAAGGGCATTTCATCTCTTCCTGAAGTCTTTCCCATCCTTTAAGAAGCATCACATACTTTACAAAAGTTCAAAGAGTATTTATGCACTACTAGCCACCATCACCTTGCCCATAGAATCTTCTGCGCAGTCGCCTTCCCTTCACAATGTCCTCCCACAACTCCTCCATGTGCTTTGGTGAGGATACTAGCGTGCTCAAACTCTAGAAAATATCGACACAATATTTCATTTGTTCCGATCTTATACAAGTGATCCGCAATCACAGAAAAATTAGCAGCATGGATGACTAGCTCCTTTTTCTGTTGATTAGAATAAACTTCTAGAGTTGTTCCAGTAGATAAAAATTGAATTATATTAGCAAAATGGTCATCTACAATGCGCACAATAAAGAGTTGTGCAACCGAAAATCCTTCCTCCAAACAAGTTGGTTCTTCACCTATTTCAATCCTCAAAATATGTGATTTGGTCCTTGTTGGGTGCTAAAAGGTGTCTTTTAAAACTCCTAATTACCTCACATTAATCATCAACCTGGGCAAGATCTTTTATTCCAAGAGTGTACACAATATGTTCATGCTATGAATCCAGAGAGTAATGTTTCTTAAAATGAAGTATAAACCATTGACACAAGAGTAAACAGATGCATTTATAAAACTCAAATTGCAACTGTTAAAGGAAATATTACATCTAAGCATCAAGACTTCCTCTACTAAAATCATGATAAAATCTCAAACAAGTGATTCAATTGACAATAGCATCAAACGAGAGAGTAGTAGCATTAACCAATCTCTTCTAGCTGATTCTATCTAAATCACACTTAATGTCAGTCAAGAAAATCAAATAGAAAGGATGTCAACCGAGAGTTCAATAGCGGTAACCAAACTCTTTCAGCTGATTAAATCAAAAATGTTCATTGTCTTAATCAGCTAATTAATTTAATGTATAATAAGCATAAATAGAATCAAATGGAAATGCTACGAAACATGTAAAGAAAATATTAAATATATAAATTTAGTAAAAAACAAATAAGATAAACTCACCGAAACTGGGAAAAATATCAAACCACACAAACATCCGTGAATCAGAAATACATAACACAAGGGATAGCAGTTCAATCCACTAGAGGTCGGGCCCTTAGCCACCAACGAATACTATTGAGCTACTTCAGAGAATACAAATGAACAACAACGTAAATTATATATTAACCATTGAACTCAAGTCTCATTACAATATGGTCATGCTCTCCACCGTATGAGTCCGTAAATTAAAATTATGAGTTGAAATAAACAAAAATCGATTCCCTTTTCTCCTAGCGTCTTTTGCTTTTATAGTAAGAAAGAGTTAAAAAATAAATGTGATCCCTCAGGATCGGAGATCCTAAGGGAGTCGCAGCTGAATGCTATCTTCTGACACCCTTCATATTTGGCATTGATCCTCTTGATTTGTCCTCCGACCTGACTGCAATCGACGTGCCCCATTCGTCCTTTGTTGGTTTATGTTGTTCCATCTCTAGGGAACATCAACTGCTCCTTTCATTATTTCTCTGCATAAAAAGGTATAGGAGTTAGTTACAATGGCTAAACCTTAATCGAAAGTAGTTCATCCATTTCCTATCACAATCCATCAATATGTTAGTGTGTCAAGATATGAAAGAGATAAGAAAATAAGAAATAGGTGATGGAATTAAGAGTAAATACATACCTATTTCGTAAATCAACATACTCCCTTTCTTAACTCTGTTTCATGTCCTCATGAAAAGTAAAAGTTCTTATGCAGTTCAGTTAAAGAGTAGGCTTGAGAGAAAGCATCAAAAATTGGTCTAAAACCATGATGTTGAGCCAAGAGCACAAAGGTGGGCCGTTCCTTTCCTTCAGGAAATTCATAGTCAGCTTGATACCTTATAGGGGGATACCAAATGATGGGGCTCTGAAACTAGCATCCTAACCAATAAGTTCCTTCTCTCAAAATAAGATTGCTATAGGTTAATATACGGGCCGCATAAAACTTTAAAATTTCTGTAATTAAATTGTTCCCTATCTTTCACACTACGAGTGGAGATCATTCATCTAAGCTTAGATGTAGTCAAAGATCTTTCTTGGATGGAGAGGAAATATGATATTCATTTCTGCACAATCTCCTTACGTATGGGCCTTAAAGTTTTAATCACCCCTTCCCGTGTCATTTGACTCTTATGGCTGGAAAACATTTGTAACGGGTGCTTAGGTTCACTTCTCACCCAAAGATTCAATCCATGTTCCTATCTTTGAAATGCATTATAAGCTTTAAACTATTTGAGTTGGTTAACTGCAAACAAAATAAAAGCCTGGAATTGAATATCTCCTACAAAAGGGTTCAGGGTTATTTTCCACCTCATTCTCTAATATGAAATTGTACAGATAAAACTCACAAAGAAGCGTTTGGACCTTTACACCATGTTTCTGCAAAAAAATTATAAAATCTTCAATTGTTCCTAATTCAATTGGTTATTAGCTCTTACGGCTTTAATTTTCAATAAAATATCCCATTCTAATAAAAACAAGGCATAATTGGTGGCACGAGACCTACATTCCAGGACATCCGAGTACAGTGAGCAGATGGTGTTTTTCTGACTTATGACTCTATCTAGCTTGAGCTTGATCTTCTCCAATTTTTTCTTCCACCTTTCTGCATCTGTCAAAAGTATCGCTCTCTATTGTATTCATTTCCCGAAGTTGTTTCTGTAGCTCTTGATATTTTTGCTAGGAAATGGTTTCTTGGTCAAGTCATTCCAACGTCAGCCAATATTGTGTCAATTCCTCCTGAAGATTTAGTAGAATGGGGTCATGGTGCGTCATAATGTCTTTGGCTTTTATGTCCGCCTGAGTGCCTATACTATAAGAGGAGATATCGTTTGTTTGTACTTCTTTATTAAAGGAGGTACAAACCTTCATCGGAGTATTTATGTCTATTAAATCTATATGTGGTCCTTCTTGAGTGATGATTGTTTGAGTAGGAATGAGCTTAGTTTGAGTTCCTGCAACCCTACCTTCATATAATTCTGTGTGCACTGCCACATTTACTCTATTAGGGGTATTTTTCGGAACGTTTCCCATTGTGATTTCTTTTATTTTTCTTCAGAGCCTCTTGACTGTCTTACGAAGCTTCTGGTGTTCTTTTCTTAGCTTCATCAATTTTGTTCTAGCTCTGTACCTTTTATGAGGATTAACTGGTCTACTAATGGTTTAGTTAATATCTTATGTCTCTAAAGAGCCTGTGTTATAGACATTTTTGGGCACTGCAACCCCAATCATAAATGTCCATAAACTGAGGGATCCTAAGTCCCTAAAAGTGTTGCTTCACTACCTAAAGGAACAAGGTCAGCTAATAACATCATCTCCCAGAAGTTCTCCACTAAAAACTGCTCAGAAATGGTCAAAACTCGACCATACAAAATACTGAGTGTAGAGGGTGTGATGCATATCACCTTCCCAGTGTAAAGGGTGCAATGCATATGGGATGGCCCCTCTGTAGGGTGTGATGGGTGACAATGGACAAATGCCAAAGACAATTTGCGACGTGGAAGATCATAGAATCTTCCAGAAGCTTCCCCTCTGACACTTGCCTCTCTGTTTTCGACTAGGGATGAGTAAGAGATCATTAATCTCCAAGTGGAATCAAGAACTACCAGAGAGAGGACACTAATTAAAACCCCAGAAGATGACTCAGCCCCCTTTACATGAGGTGAAGAAGGGCTTTCTTGCTAGACGATGATGTTGGGTCAGAACAATTGGTTGTAATCCTCTTGCTCTTATTGATATTAATAAATCTATTCAATTTTTCGTCCACATTCTTGTATGTTTGATTGTATATGAATTTGTGTTGTTAATACATATCTGGTCTTATGTTATTTATGAATATAGATCTCTATTCTTCGATAGTATTATGCTGCTTTGATTCCACAGGTGCTCTTTGAAGCTGGGCAGATGAAGAAGAAGTGACAAAGATCTATCAGGAAGGAGAGGAATCAAGCAAGGAACCAAGCGCAAGACTAAGGTTGGTGCCCTTTGTTCCACTGTTATCTATTTTTCATAAAGGAAAGTGAAAGTAGTCTTTACTTGTTTGTTTCTAAGATAGCTACCAGCCTTGGTGGGAATAGCAGCTCCGAGTGGAAACTATTTCTGGTAACAAAATGGTGACCTCGCTGGGGAGCGAATAGATTTTTTATTAGTCTATCTTTGTTTGTTTTATAAACTTACAGACGAAGCTTTAATTCAATCCATCTAGCCTTCGAACTGCATTTGTTATACAATTGCAAATAGATCAATGCTTCTTCAGTCTATCTCTGGGTTTTGTTTATAAATTGAACAATCGATCTACAAATGTTCTAATTTCCCTAAGTGGTGGCTCTAGTAACCTCCTTAGATCAACCCCTATGATTTACATTTACTGAACATCACTTACTTAGCCTAAATCCCTGATTTGAATTGCACATTGTGAGAAAAGACTGGTTAAAAGTCTCACGTTGGTACCATCGCACCCTCCCTTCAAGGCAGTCTGTATGCATTGCACTTCCCGTGTAGTAGGTGAGATGCATACTGGATTCCCTGTGTGACAGGTGTGATGGTCAGGGAAGGTTAATTTTACCTTTAGAATTTGGTTTTTCTTCACTCTTTTCAGTTCTATTAAGGAGTTTTGTTGTCTGTGGTCAGTATATCTTTGTGAAAACCACCTTCTCTTCCATCATTCTACCTTTATTGTGCAAAGAACTGTAAGTGTATTTATGTATTGTGCGACATTTTCAGTTCTCTTTTGCAAAGAAGTAGCATAGTCGAACTGTCGTTTCTTAATCTGAAAGTGTTGTAAGTGTCGTTTTCAGTCATAGAAGAGAATCCCATTGTTCTTGATAGAAGATTGTACTGTTACTCTTGTATATGATTTGAATTAGTAGTTTTTAAAGTGTCGAAAAACAGTTTTCATTTCGAAATGACAAAGTGTCGCCCGTATCTTCACTTCATTTTGAAAAGAAATTTGTTAAGTATTGTCGCTTTGAAAATAACTCATATTTTCACTTAGCTTTCTTATCGTCATTTATACATTAAGAAGGTTGAAAAAAGTACATGCATGTGCATTTGCATTTAGACTGCTTGGTTTGATTTAGGACAGTGCATTTAGTGTGTGCTCTATGCTCTTTCTTGAAAGATTCTCAATTTTCTTTCCTTAGTAGCTAGGATTTTCATTGCCAAAGGAAGATTAAACAGTTGTTTATCATCTTAGATTTCATTTTAGGAATTGTATACACATCACGCGGTGAACCTGAAAGGAAAATTTTTAAACAATATCAACTATAAAAGAAATTTAATGAATCTAAAAACGCTTTGGAACCTAACGCATAACATCTAGAAGTCTAGGCTAGAGATGTATTCTGGCGCTGTAAAACCTGGTAACTGTTGTTTTCATTGTTGGTTGGGTGATTCCTCCACTCTGAGATGACAAGTGCCAGTACAGACTTGTGCTCCCACGTACTGTCGAGTATATATTGGGAGACCACCATAGGCTATATCCTTTATCCTTAGAGAGCTGTGTATGCCACCCTATCGATCGCAATGCACTGAACACAACATTTGGGAAGATTGACTGTCGTACCGTAAAAAGTATTTTGTAGTTTTGCGATTGGTTTGGTAATCCCCTCTGCCTAGACTTCCAGAGAAGTCTCTTTCGTTCCTTTTCAAACTCTTGAAAAGAAAAGGTCCATCTGAGCACTTGTCACTTCAGGCTCATTAAAAATCGAAGTCGACTAGAGTCCTCTTTTGTTTTTAGTCGACTCTTTAAAATTGAAAAAACAAGTTGTGTCAAAGCGTCTAAAATTTATTTTAATCGGAATAACATCACAAGTTCCCTCATTGGTCTTCAAGTCGAGAAAAATGGAGTCTACCAAACAATGATTTCCCCTTGGAGGAAATTCTAGTCCTTTCTCCTCTTGGGGAGATGTTGGTGCACCCATGGCCACATTGTCAATTCCAGGGTTGACGATTGGTTTTCCTGTATGGCTCTTCTATACCTCTATCATTCAGAATACCGTAATTCCTGAACAGTCAAGTCAGCAACTAGATGATACTAGAGTTACCCCCCAGCCTTCTACTTCATCTGTTTCTCCCTCTCCTCCGTCCTCTTCGCTTGATGAAGCTGGGAAAGCTAAATATTAAGTAACTGAGAAGAAGAAGAAGCAGAAAGAGAAAAAAGAAAAGGGGAAACCATGCGTCATCTAGCGAAAATCCTCACACCGCACCGTCTAAACCTAAATATCCATGTGTGATTTGCGAAGGAGACCACTATCATCGAGATTTTCCTTGCATCCCTCAGATCTTAAGGGACTGGTCTCCTCGTTTGCACAATCCATTGTTGTCAACCTCTGATGATCATGTTGAAAGCACACCATCAACCAGTGAAAGTGAAGTATCTAGACAAAAAAGGAAATGCAAATTTCGTTGTAAATTGTATGAAGGCGATCACACCGTCAACCGTTGTACCTTCCTAGATGAAGCTAAAAGAGTTTTGGATGACCGTCTTGCTTCACCGCTACGGCTCCCTCCTGGATATAAGAAACTCTTGCCAAGTCCACCACTGGTTGAAAATGTAGCTGGCACGCCATTGTGGTCGGTCGAAACGTCTATCACTGAAAATGAATCCTTTGAATCCATACCAGACGAAAGTCAAAAGGTCGAGGTGGCAGTTAACCCGGTCTTGCCTTCAGAAGGTTCATCTTCGAATGATACCGTCACTGAAGAGAAAGAGAACAACACCATTCAAATTCTTTTCGTAAACAAAAACTCTAATGAACTTGGGGGCAGTCTACCCATTCCTTTACCATAGGAAGGAAGTTCATTAGAGTCATATCCGGCCATCTATTCAGTCCCACCTCCAAGTAACCTAGTCGTTTCCTTCAATTGGAATCTACTAGGCAGACCCCGTGTACCAGCTAGTGTACCATTCAAAATCATTGTACAAGCTTATAGAATGGTCATGGCTGGTACCATCATAGATGAAGGGGCTTCTGTGAGTATCCTTTCCTCAACTTCTTGGAAAGCGCTTCATTCGCCATCACTTTTTCCTGAAATGAGAAATCTGACAAGCTTTGACAAAGGAATCAGTCAACCATTAGGGATCCTTCCCAATGCGCCCATTACTTTGAGAAGGAAAACTATTCACATGAACGTGATGGTAGTCCATGGACCCCTGGATTATAATCTACTCCTTGGGTGTGACTATATTTATTGCATGGGAGCCGTCATCTCCTCACTCTTTAGAGTAATGTGCTTTCCGCATGAAGGCAGAGTGGTCAAGCTCGTAGACCAACTGTCATTCCCTAGTTCACACATATAAAATAGTCAAATTCCATCCCGAAATGGTCTTTTCATGCAAGGAATCTCTCACCGATCTCCAGTCGTCCACCTGATGAGTGTGAGTGATTCAGGAGGATATGACTGAAACCTAGTGGGCATGCACCCTAGTCTGTTTAGGAAGGAAAACCTTGGGTATAGAGTAGGTTTCCATGGGGGATATATGACTAGTCTGACACACCTGCCCATTTAGAAAAAGGGGATTAGACTGGAATAAGATTGCCTCGTCAAAGTTATGTGAGTGGAGGTGACTGCGCCACTCACCTTTGTCTATCTCGGTAGACATCGCCAAGGAAGCATTTTGTTTGCGACAGAGATGGAGAGCTTTCATATGGTAACTTGGGAATTTTTCACTATACCTGGGGGAATGCATATCTTTTTGCATGCAAGTGAAAATCGATCCTAGCTTGCATAAAGAAAGGATCCAAGGAAAATCTTTAAAAGGTGCAAGCCCCACAAAAAATGGCATCTTAGATGAGATATCTTTATTATATGACTGGCATGAGCAGTTTTAATGCGAAATTCAAGCACGTTAAAAAATAAACATAAGCAATGAAAAAATGTTTCCCCCAGAGTTTAAGCTCATTAAAAATGAACCAATTTTCTGGTAAATAACCATTGTGAATGCATTATCATCAGCTTTTGAGCCTTGGTCATGTTCTCATCATCACCTCCACTCTGTTTTTTAGCTGATCATTCACCTCCATTTCATTGTTTACCCTTTCGAGGAACATCTGCAAAGAGTGATTCTATTAGCCATCCTTGTGAGACTGCCGTGATTGGAAAATTCCAAACCTTACCCGGAATCAGTTGCTACCTGAAATCATCGCTCGTTCCTCGAAAAACGAGTCTCCTTTAAGCTCTTTTCAATTCACTCATAAAATATGAAAATATTGCCAAGCGATTAGCCTCTCTGGCTCGTTAAAGTCATCGGAAGTGCTATCCCTGCTCTAGATTTTAATATTTTTGGACTTGAGGGATTATTACACAAAACGATCGAGTGCTTGTCTTGTTCGGCTCGTTAAAATTACCGAACATTCATCCCTTTCGTATTATTTTATGTTTTTTCGGACTTAAGGGATTATATGACCAAAAAGAATCATTGGAGTTTCCTTTCCATTCCTTTCAGACTCTATAAAATTGAAAATGACCGAGTTATCTTTGTCGTTAAACTCGTTAAACCCGAATAGCGACAAACTTGTCCAAATGGATGAGAACGAGTTTCACTGTCGTTAGGCTCATTAAAATATAGTGACAGGTTCACCCGAAAGGCGAACTATATAACAAGAATACGTTATCCTCCTCAAGCTTGAAAAAAATAAAGAGGTACTGGTCAGTAATGACTAGGGAAAATTCGGAAGAAAACTTGAAAAACTTTATTTGTAGCAAGTCACTCTTGAACATGACACTTTCTCTCTGCATCTGAGTCGGGTTGGGTTGTTCCGTTCACTGGTCATATCACCATTAGTCCATCACACCATCCATATTTGTTGTTAATGCTACCAATCCATCGTCAGTGTTGTTGATATGTTCAAGAGAAGTCACTTAGAGAATTCACCTGTGTCTCACCCGCTGCAATACATTCACGCTCCATTCTTTCATGACCGCCACCCTGAACCCTGTATCATCAGGTTGTTTTCACCTCCAAAATCATTTGCTTCATTCCGTGTCATAGATGTGGGATTCATTAAGGACCTCCTACGACGGGTCACTTCTTGTGAACATCAGCTCATTATCCAAGAAGTCGACCTAGGAACACCCCTTTCAGTACTTTGAAGCTTGCATGCCCCAATGGCAAGTTTGTCACTTTCGGCGATAGGTTTACATTAATGTCCCTCGACCGAGAGATTTTGCATGGTGTTCGATGCCAAGTCCTTTTTCACACTGCACGAATTGTACTGTAGTACTTTGAGGGTCATTGTCATTATTGGTGACTCCTCTCACACCTGTTAACACCTCACATCATTGGCTGGTAATCAGGCAAGGTCTTTCCATGTTCGACTCCAGAATTTTTTTTCACATGGATCGACTTGTACTCCAAGTGAAGATCGAACAAGTGTTGAAGACCTCAGATCTAGTTTCATCCATCCGGGCTGCGATATATTCAGGAATATAAAGACATGAAATGTACATCATTGCCAAATAGATGATGACCCAAATCAAAGGATGATGAGTCTGAATCATCAGTCTGCTACACAGACGATTGTCTGTCCTATGTACATGAAAATGAATTTATAAAGTTGAGCATGGGAATGCCCGCCTTAGATAGATCATGAAAAATATTATGAAGATAATGTATTGTATTGTATCTTATTACAGGTCACCTCCGAGCTCAAAAAAACTTCGGATCTTCATGATAAAGCATTTTACTCGACATCAAAATATTAACGACCTCATGCTTTAGGGGGCAACTGTTATAGGAATTTTTGGGCCCTATAACCCCAATCATAAATGTCCATAAACTGAGGGCTCCTAAGTCCCTAAAAGTGTTGCTTCACTACCTAAAGGAACAAGGTCGGCTGACTACATCATCTCCCAGAAGTTCTCCACTAAAAACTGCTCAGAAATGGTCAATACTGGACCATAATGAATACCCAGTGCAGAGGGTGTGATGCATATCACCTTCCCAGTGTAAAGGGTGTCATGCATACTGGATGGCCCCTCTGTAGGGTGCAATGGGCGAGAATGGACAAATGGCAGAGACTGTTTGCAAGGTGGAAGATCATAGAATCTTCTAGAAGCTTCCCCTCTGACACTTGCCTCTCTGTTTTCGACCAGGGATGAGCAAGAGATCATCAATCTCCAAGTGGAATCAAGACCAATAAGAGAGAGGACACTAATCAAAACCCCAGAAGATGACTCACCCCTATACAATCATCTATATATGGATCCCTCATCACATAGATCCAGAGGCTGGAATCTTGTATCTTGTAGAGATGTGTTGTTGGTTTTCTGGTGAAACTTCATAGTGTTGGGTGATCTAAGCTTCAATTGAGGTGAAGAAGGGATTTCTTGTTGGAGGATGATGCTGGGTCAGAACAATTGGTTGTAATCCTCTTTCTATTCTTGTTATTAATAAAGCTATTCATGTTTTCCTCCACATTCTTGTATGTTTGATTGTATATGCATTTGTGTGGTTAATACATATCTGGTCCTACGTTATTTATGAATATAAATCTCTATTCTTCGATAGTGGTATGTTGCTTTGATTCCACAGGTGCTCTTTGAAGCTGGGCAGATGAAGAAGAAGCGACAAAGCTCTATCATGAAAGAGAGGAATCAATCAAGGAACCAAGTGCAAGACTAAGGTTGGTGCCCTTTGTTCCACTCTTACCTATTTTTCATAAAGGAAAGTGAAAGTAGTCTTTAGTTGTTTGTTTCTAAGATAGCTACCAGTCTTAGTGGTTATAGCAGCTCCGAGTGGACACTATTCTAGGTAACAACTTGGTTGTTCACCATGGCTTTGTTCCAATAAGACCATGTCTCCATATTGATTATCAGACTCCTGAATAACCTTTATCTCAGCTTCCTCTTCTTGGCCTATGTTTTCTATGTCTAGACCTTCATGACTATTTTCCACTAGGAGCATGTCACTAGATTGGTCCTCTAATTCTTGAATAGCCTATGTTCCTGTTTCCACTTCGCGATTTGTATCTTTTGAGGAAGACATAATTTTGGTATAGCTAGAATTCCTTGGAGATTGGGTTTCTCCTAAGTTAGGATTAAGTGGTTCTTCAGGCTACATGTAGGCGTTCATGTTGGCCAGGACCTGGCCTATCCCTGCCTCAAAATCATGCAAAATATCATCTTTAGAACTCATATTTGGTGTTCGAGGAGGCCCTACTTCGTTTCTCCATTCATCATCAGAATGCCCTGTTCGTTCATCAGGTTCTAGTTCATGGTTGTCTTGTCCTTCCGACTCTGGTTGCAAGTGTTTTACATTTACGGGGCTGGATAATTCTATGGGTTGACTTGCATTGCCTTGAGGATTTTCATACGTTCCCTATTTTGACTTCAATGTTGTAGATCATCTGTGTTTGTGAGGTTTACTTCCTGAAAGGGCAATCCTTTTTATTTTTAGAACAGGGTTAGGTGCTGGTAGGTTTTCACCTCTTTCAAGGGCCATTATGAGATCATTCCAGGTTGATTGTTGTTGGGAAAGGTTTTGACTAACTATTAACCTGATTAGACAATGGCGGCTAACTACTTCTTCTAGATGTTGAGACCATCTTAGCCTCTTGGGAGTGTCATGCAATAACAAATTCCACAGTGCAGGCAAATTAACTGAGCATTTTTGTTTTAAAACTGCTAAAAGTTTGAGTTGGCACGACTTTACCATGTCTCTACGCCCATCACAGGTAATATATTTTTGGACAACTCGTGAAAATTCTACGCATGGATTTTCAAGAGAAGATGGTTGACTACCTTTACCATTCTTGATTAGCTGTTGTCCTTCATCCTTCAAAATCTCCATAGCGCCATGCAACCTTAATCGCTTGTCATCCCATACTAGTCCATTTGCCGACAACCCAGACACTTCTACTATCACAACATCTGTTACAGTGATTTGCCTACCTCTTACCAAGGATTTTCCATTCTGAATATGCTGTAAAAATTCAATGGCGATTTCTTCATTGGGGGGTTAAAATCTTGTAAAATATGCTATTCATCCTGTGCAAGCTAGAATTTCCCTAGCTTCATTAGAGATGCCCAATATTAAAGGTTGTTGGTGCACTGCTATTCCTCCCATGATGCTTGACTTCTGCAAATGATTAGTGCAGTGGAGAAAGCACTGCAATGAGTAGAGCCAATAGATGGAATAACAAATGGTTGTAGTGGCTCTATCAGGTGATGCTTTATAAACATAAATACCATTATCGAGGACTATTATAATGCCACACGCTCTATGATTATGGGATGTCATATTATTCTACAGAATCAAATGAAAACATGACAGAGCATGCAAGAGTATACTAGAGGTCCTCGCCCCCTCTTGAAACGATAGGTCACCTATGACCGAATGGATGAAAGGATGACCCGCTGGCGATGAAGTGAAGGGGTGATGAATTGGGTAATAAAAGTGGCAAGTTACATATATTAATGAAAGGATCATAAAGGATATTAGAGAAATGAAAACAAGGCATGTAACGAGAATTATTAATAAGTGATAAGATGTTGTGAGGTGATGAGTTAAAGAAAAAGAATAGCATACATAGGAGATGATACTTTACTATCGTTATTCCACTTGAAAATGTTGTGATTGATTTTAAAAGATTAACTCATGCATAAAGGCTCAAGGTAAGTTAGGGAAATAATCTATCCATAGAAAGAAATAGAAACATAAGAAGAAGGCATTGTAATAATTGTTGATGTAGAAAATCAAACTTCAATACCATAAGCAGAGCTTCTATTGCCTACAGGAATCCATAGCCTCGACAGAGTTTCTTTCTAACCCTTGGGAGCCATGGTCCTCTATGTATAATTAGGGAAGTGCATTATTATACCCATAGTAGAGACCAATTTGTTGGCATGGTAGCCAGATGAAAACATTGCCATTCACTGGGAAGTAGCAAAAGTGGTCAGGTTGGCTCGTGATGAGACCCCTTATCATCCATCTATGGAAAAAAATCATAAAATTGTTAGTGAAAAAAAATAAAATATATTAATATATATATATATATTTAAGTACTCCCATTTATATATATAGAGAGGGTGGCTCAGTACTCCTTAAGGGTATGGATGGTGGAAGAAGTTTGAACATATCAATAGAAAAAAATATACCAATAATTTTATTGATAATAAATAGAGAGAATTATACGAGATGCGAAAGAACTAGTATGGTAAGATAATCAATCAATTTCATTTATAGTGGAAATGAGGATAGTGAAGTGATCTACATAATTGTGTCCTTTCTTTTTCAATCATCACAAATTCATCTTGTTAACGATAATAATATTCAAGATATTTGTCTGCTTCTGTAGACTCCATACTTGTTGTCCTCAGATATGTATTGTACTTTTATGACATAAAGGGGATCATAAAGAGTGAACTGGGATGGGCTAAGAATGATCATGGAAGGGGGAGAAAGGGTGTTCTCCAAAATACTAACAAGGTGATTTTGCTTGAAGGGAACAACAAAAGAAAACAGACACAAAAAGTGTTATTCCCTATAGGGAATAGGAGTTGTTCCCTATAGGGAACAATAGTTGTTCCCTATAGGGAACAATAGTTGTTCCCTATAGGGAAAAGCAAAGAAAAATACACGCAAAAAGTGTTGTTCCCTATAGGGAACATCAAAGAAAAATACACGCAAAAAATTGTTGTTCTCTATAGGGAACAACAAAGAAAAATACATGTAAAAGTTTTGTTACCTATAGGGAACAAAAGTTATTCCCTATAAGGAACAATAAAGAAAAATGCACAGGAAAAGTGTTGTTCCCTACAAGGAATGGTCATTGTTCCCTATAGGGAACAACAAAGAAAAATGCACATGAAAAAGTGTTGTTCCCTATAGGGAACAATAGTTGTTCCCTATAAGGAATAGCAAAGAAAAATGCACACGAAAAAGTGTTGTTCCCTATAGGGAACAAGATTTGCTCCCTAAGAGGAACAAGAAAGAAAAATTCACATGAAAAGTGTTGTTCGCTATAGCGAACAATATTTGTTCCCTAAAGGGAACAAAGAATAGGAATGCACACAAAAAAGTGTTGTTCCCTATAGGGAAAACAACTATTACCTATAGGGGATAATAAAGGAAAGAAAGAAAAAAAACCGACAAACAATCATCTGTACTTTTCTAAGAAAATACAATCGAATAGAAACAAAACAAAAAAGCAATTGTATGTATAGGTTTCAAAAATAAATTCTTTACTGGACTGGTGCTTTCGAAGAGTTGTCTTCTTCAGTGAGAATTTGTATCGTAGAATATTCATGTATATGTTGGTAGAAGGACTCGCTTGTAAGCGATTTGTGGTAGAGGCATACCTGATGCCCATTTTATTTAAAAGAGTAACCATACCCATCAATGGAAACTAATGTAAGGGTTCCATTAAAATTCACCTCTTTTATCTCGTAGGGACCTAACCATCTAGTCTGGAGTTTGCCCGGGAAATCCTGGAACCTGGAACCATAAGAAGTTTTGAGTCACCTTCATGGAATATCTTTTTATTGATGAGGGTTTCATGCCATTTTTCTCTTTGTTGTTGAATAAGTATAGTATATTGAAGAGATGATAGCCGAATTTCATCCAATTCATTTATTTGTTGTAATCTGTTAATTTGTGCTTCAATCAAATCCATCCCTACTTCATGGACTATCCTCAATGTCTAAATTTCAAATTCTATGGGGAGGATAGGGTCCTTGCCAAACACTAGCTGGTATGGGGAGTATCCTGTGGTACTCCTCCAAGTCATGCGATGCCCATAGGGCTTCTGGCAATCAGGTAGCCCAATCGCATTTGTTCGGGGCGAATGTCATTTTCAGATTGGCCTCCATTACTTTGTTGGTACTTTCTACTTGGCTATTTGCCCGCGGGTGGTATGGAGATGCAATTATATGCAAAATGTGATGATTTTTTAGTGTAGTAGCAATCTTATGGCCTACAAATTGCGGCCCTCCGTATGTAATTATTTCTCTAGGCAAGCCATACTGCACGAAAATTTGGAAAATAAAGTGAATTATAATGTCCTTTGTTGCCCTTGGTAATGCTTCTGCCTCCACCCATTTAGTCACATATTCCGTTGCAACCATTATATAAAAATTTTGATTAGACGATGGATTTATTGGGCCAACGAAATATAATTCCCAATGTTTAAAAGGTTTAATGACTAGTTGTGGATGGAGGGGCATCTTGTCAGACTGGCTAGGGAGGCCCATTCTTTGGCAGTTATTGCATGCCTACACAAATTTCGTGGCATCCTTAAAAATGGTGGGCCAATAATAGACCATCTGTAAGACTTTATGTCTAGTCCTACGGTCTTCAAAGTGTCCTCCACAAGGTCCATTGTGGCAGGCTTTTAGGATATCGTAGGTTTTCTCTTCCCTGATACACCTGCAGATATGCATATCGGCTCTTGTGTGAAAGAGGTATCATCTCATCTAGGAGAACTAAGTTCTACATTTCACTATTAGTTTTCTTTCCCTGGGCGTCAGGTGTTTGGGTAGGTTTCCCACTGCTAGGTAATTCCTAACATCTGCGTACCACTGTGTTTTCACGGTCACATCAAATAGGTTCTCATCAAGGATTAGTCTTCTACTACCATTGTGTCATCTATTCTTCGCACACGTGAGAGGAAGTCTGCCACCAGATTTTCTTTCCTGGTCAATCCATGATCGTTATGTAAAATTCCTACAAAGGGATTAACCATCATGTCACTCTTCCATTGTAATAGGTTTATTAGCTAAATATTTAGTAGCAAAGTGATCAATATATAGGACTACAGGGTATCTTGTTATATAGTGTTTGAATTTGTTAATAGCATAGATTACAACGAGAAACTCTTTCTCAGTCACTGTGTAATTCAACTCAGCAGGAGTTAAATTTTTGTTGATGTAGTATATCACATAAGGTTCCTTATCTTCTTGTCCCCGGAAACGGCGCCAAAATGTTGGGTGCTAAAAGGTGTCTTTTAAAACTCCAAATTACCTCACATTAATCATCAACCCAGGCAAGTCCTTTTATTCCAAGACTGTACACAATATTTGAATGGAATGAATCCAGAGAGTAATGTTTCTTAAAATGAAGTATAAACCTTTGAGACAAGAGTAAACGGATGCATTTGTAAAACACAAATTGCAATTGTTAAAGGAAATATTACATCTAAGAATCAAGACTTAATCCTCTGCTAAA
This sequence comes from Pinus taeda, assembly GCA_000404065.3. NCBI lineage: Eukaryota > Viridiplantae > Streptophyta > Pinopsida > Pinales > Pinaceae > Pinus > Pinus taeda. Next base: position 5,939 of record APFE030468367.1, on the reverse strand, counting down.
ATTGTAATAAAATCTCAAAAAAGTAATTCCATTGACAATAGCATCAACCGAGAGCGTAGTAGCATTAACCAATCTCTTTTAGCTGATTCTATCTGAATCACACTCAATCTAAATTAAGCAAATCAAATAGAAAGGATGTCAATTAAGCATTTAATAGTGGTAACCAAACTCTTTCAGCTGATTAAATCAACAATGGTCACCGTCTTAATCAGCTAATTAAGTCAATATTTAATAAGAATAAATAGAATCGAATGAAAATGTTGCGAAACATGTAAAGAAAATATTCAATAGAGAAAATCAGCAAACAACAAAGAAGATAAACTCACAGAAAATGGTTAAAATATTAAACCACACAAAGTTGTGTGAATCAGAAATATATAACACAAGGGATAGCAATTCAATGCACCAGAGGGTGAGCCCTTAGCCACCAGTGAATAATGTTGAGATACTTCAGAGAATACAAATCAACAATAACATAAATTATATATTAACCATTGAACTCATGTCTTGTTACAATACGACCGTGTTCTCCGACCGTACGAGTCTGTAAATTAAAATTACAATTTGAAATAAACAGAGATTGATCCCCTTTCATCCTATAGTCTTTTTCTTTTATATTCAGAAAGAGGTAAAATATAAATGCGATCCCTCGGGATTAGGAGATCTTGAGGGATTCACAACTAAATGCTATCTTCTCACACCCTTCATATCTAGTGTTGATCTTCCTGATTCGTCCTCCGACCTGACCACAACCGACGTGCTCCACTCTTCCTTTGTTGGTTTATGATGTTCCATCTCTAGGGAACAACAGTTCTTACTTTCGTTATTTCTCTACATAAAAAGGAATAAGAGTTATTTATGATGGCTAAATATTAATCAAAATTAATTCATATGTTTCCTATCATAATCCATCAATATGTTAGCGTATCAAGATATGAAAGAGATAAGAAAAGAGGAAAAAGGTGATGGAATTAAGAGTAAACACATACCCATTTCATATCTCAACAGTCCTAAATTCATCCTTCCAGGTTTCACAATTACTTCAAAGTTATACTCCTGTGACAACAATAACCACTTGCAGATTCCCCCCGCCAACACAGGCTTATTGACCAAGTATCTCAGTGCAGAATCATCTATATACATTTTAAAATGTGCACCCAACAAGTAATGCAAAAACTTTTGCAATGCATAAACCATCGACAACCCTTCGTGCTCCATAGTGGAGTAGTTCTTCTTAGCCTTTGATAGTTTTCTACTTGCAAAGGCTATCGGATGATCAATTTCTCCCTCTCCTACCTCGGTCAATACTACACCTAGCACAATGCAAGAGGCATCAACATGAACGTGAAAATATTTTTTCCAATCCAGGAAGACCAAGATCAACGCAGTCACCATCTTTTCCTTTAATACATCCAAACTACAGTAACACTCTTCATTCCAGCAAAACATTGTGTCTTTCATCAATAACTTTTCCATCAGTGTAGTGATTTGAGCATTAGCCTTGATAAATATTATATAATAACCAGTGTCCCCTAGTGTCGTGTGCAACTGCGTTACATTACTGGGGGATTCTAAATTCACAGTCACAACTATCTTCACAGCGTCCACTATCAATCCCTGCTCGCATACTACATTGCTGAGAAAAATTCCAAAATGCACACAAAATATAAATCTCTTTAAGTCCAGCATGATCTAGTATCTCCAACATGTATCTAACAATAGGCACAGACTACCAACATGGTGCTTTACTAATTCGAACAAATTCTAGTCATCAAAATATACCTCCAAGAATTTATGAATAAACTCCTTAAACATGGTGATTACTACCCTAGAGGAGATTGTGGATCCATTCTTCAGTCTGAATGGCATTACTATATACTGAAAACAACCTCACTCTGTCCTAAAGGTTGTCTTGCTATGATCGTTCGGTGCGATCTTTATTTGATGGTATCTTGAGAACCCATCAATGAATGAATAAGAACCCCATCATCCAATATTATCTAACACTTCAAATGTAAATGGTGTTTGAAATTGGTCATGCACACTTCCATCATTCAACTTTCTTAGATCTATGAATATATGAATTTTTTCGTGCTCTTTCCTTTCCTAGACAACCATTGGGCTCACCCAATCAGATTCTTATATTGGATTAATGATTCCGGCATCTAGGATATTATCAAGCCCTTTGTGCACCTTTTATTTATACTTTGGTTTGAGCCAATAAGGTCTCTTCTTTACGGGCTTCGTGTCAGGTTTCAAAGTAATCTCCATTATGGCCAAATCTCCTACGAGACCATTTATATCCGAGAAATTTTCTTGGCATAGATCTTGGTATTCACGTAGTAGTTTGGCCACCTTGTGGGCTGTATATTAATCCCAATATTCTCCTATCTTCACAAACTTAGGCTTTCTGTCATATCCAGTAGTTACTTGCTATGGTTTTAATAGTTTTTTTACATCGAGGTTCTCTATGTGAGGTCCCTCAACTTTGCATTGTCCCTTTAGTTCTTGAATGTTAATATTCCGTGAATCTTCTTCTTCCTCCTCAGTAGTCATATTAGAACATTCCAGCACATGGCTTAGCTATGTACTCCAATCTGTTTGAGTCCATTCTATTGGTTCATTAGGCATATTGAATATAGTGTCTTTTATCTCCTGAAGCGCTTACTCAATGCATTCGAATCCATCCTCAAAGATGAACATCAATAAAAAAATTTCACTTAAGATGTCCCATTCAGCTATCCCATGGTGAAGCTTTGTTTCCAAGGACCAGTTCATTGGGATTGTATCTAACATATGATAGAAGATGTGCACCCATTCTAATTGTGGCTCCATTCCCCACGCTCTTGTCCATAGTGCCAAATGCTCACGAGGATCATCCTTCCCATTGTATTTCTCAGCCATCTTGGTATTAGCACATCCGAACCTTAATTTCATAATCCTTTTATATTCCTTATAACCAGTGAAGTTCTCCTTGTGCGCACCCCACCAAAGGGTAGGTGTAGCATGCAGTGCCAATTCAAGCACTTGGGAATGATATCCTTTAGGAACTTCCCTTTCATCCTCATCCAAGAATAGATGAACATTAGTCTAACCATCATAATGTGGAAGCTTTCTTACCTCAATTGAGACACATTGCAGTGATTTGGTCATCATATTGCACCATAGTGTAGATACTTCGTGCAACTAATTCTACCAGTGCTTGAGCTCTTCATCTGAGTCTAAGGTACAGGAACTATCTTTGTCCCACACAATTCATCCATCAGTTGTAGGATTGATCTAATCTTTGTCTCACATTGTGATCTTGTATATTTGATCCAGATCATCATCATCCTCCACAAAGTCGTGAATAGGCTCAATATAGTGTGCTCCCTCCATAAGGTCTACTGGCACTATAACCCTAAGCACTTTCCTTTCAAAATTCATCTTCCACTTCTTCAAGTTAATTATTGCATCCATGTCAAAAGCCCAATAAATTCCTAGTGGTGCACGATACAGGTTGTTGTCATCTACTATTTCTATTACTTCAAAATCCACTAGAGCACTTGCTGCTTCAATATCTACCGTCACACCATATAATCACCCTATTGGAATAATCTTATGTTCACTAGCCGTGCGTAGCTATATAGGAGACCGTTGTAGCATAGGTCTCCCCATCCTTCCAACATTTTCCTTGGAAACATAGTTGCATCTATCTCGAAATCTAAGATTACTTTGTCCATTTCATACTCTCCTATTCTCATGGTTAGCCTCATTTTGCACCCCGTTCATTTTTTATGCTTATCTAGATTCCTTACAACGTGATGTTTCGAAGGAAGCTTAATATTACCTGGATAGTTTTCTATTAGCTCTTGGAGTCCTTCTACCACCTTCTTATAATGCAGCAATTTCATACAAGTCTTTGGAAAAGTGGTTAACAACAAAGGATCTACCTTGTGTGTCGTACTAGTTTCCAACAGTTTCTTCTGACTTCTTGAGTTCGAGGCCTTAGAAAAGCTTTTCTTTGCTTCCATTAGTGTCTCTTTAGATTTATTAAGATCACAGTATACTTGTTTCTTGGTAGTCTTACGCACCCAACCTTCAGCCTCAGGCTACTTTCCCTTGTCTTCTCTTCTGGCCATATCACTTCATGTCATTACATTTACACTATGATCTTCTTCATGAGACCCTCATCATCTAGATGTCCTACATAGGCTATTCAGTCTACATCTTCTTTTCTTGCATATTTTCTATAAGGATTCGGCAATCATCTATCACATGGTCAAACTATCTGCAATATTGACATGATGGATGGGTGGGGTTCTGGTAGTCTTGTGCGAACTATCCTGCTTCACCATAGTTATAGAAAATAATTTGGCCATGACCCCTTCCATCCCTTCATATTATTCTTCTTCCATGGCCCTGGAATCCTACATGGACTACACCGACACCCTGCTCTTGAGGTCAATTTTTTTCTTGCATTCGGTAATTAGGTGTCCTATTCATCATTAATTTATAACTTTGACAATGACAATTCGCCTTAGTGTGGGTGTATCTTGATGTTAAAGCTGGAGGATTGGGATCTCAACAACCATGAGATATTTTGTCATTTGGCCACCAATAAATACATGACCAAGATTTACTATGAAGAGCCTAGGGTCACGAGGCTGGAACCTATGAAATGGGTAAACTGCGTCGAGCAAGCTAGATTGCTACATATGCTATGTGTGCCACACTTCCACGAAACAATTATCAATATTGCTTGTGTGTGCCAGTTGCTCACACTGGTGCATGATGGGTTTTTGTGGTTAGGTGAAATCATCTTCATAATACATATGTTGATCCATCGTATTACAAAGTTTCCCTATAAAGGGGCCGACCCAGCCAAAGAGTTTGGAGGCAAGAGAAAAGAGAAGGAGATTTTGGATAGGATGAAAACTAAGTTTGGGCTAGTGAAGAAGTCATGAGGGTACTCCATCCACTCAATTATAGAACAAGAAGTGCAATTTGCCGCTCAAATTTTGTCAGGGAAAATCATGAGAAAATGTCGCATCGAGGAGGTTCTGGTCTCTATAATTTCACAGGTTGTGCAGTGCGCTAAGGGGGTACAGTAAAACTGGGCACAGTATCTTTGCATGGAATTATTATCAAACTTCCATAAAGAACACAAGGAAACTAAGGCATTTCACTATGCCTGGCTCCTTCTGCTGATTATACTAGTTGCATGGCGACTACAAGAGGATATTCAACTCCCTCTACAGGGTGAAGAATTATCGGAGGTAGCAAATTTAACCTCGTTGTGGGTGACAAAAGGTATGGAGAGGATCCTGTTGTGCCTTGCAAAACAACCCCCCATTTCATCTTTATTATTATTCACAAGATCATTAAAATATGAAATGGGTCCCTTTCAAAATAAAATTGATGTCAATAATCCTTACTTTATGAAATTCCAATAAAACTAAGAAAAGAAATATTCCTTTGAAATATTGGAAATAAGGCAAAAAATGCATGCATTAAACAATCAAAAAGCCAAACCCCGACCCGATAAAGCTATCGGCGATATCGGCCATCGGCCATTTCCTTTATGCATCCCTATTGCGCCATCGGCCAAAGTCCCGACCCGATATCGGCCATCGGCCATTTCCTTTATGCATCCCTATTGTGCCATCGGCCAAAGTCCCGACCCGATATCGGCCATCGGCCATTTCCTTTATGCATCCCTATTGCGCCATCGGCCAAAGTCCCGACGATATCGGTGATAGGCAATAAAGATTGTATATCAAGTGTTGCTCATACATGCTTTCCCGACCCTATATCGGCCATCGGTGATCGGTGGTTTCTCTTGCCAAAGCTTAATGCACGCATGCCCTCCCCGATCCGATATTGGCAATCGGCGATCGGCATCGTTTGAAACATTGTTAAAACTATTATCGTGCCCCTCCCCGATCCGATAAGATAAG
>APFE030468360.1:121972-152846 GCA_000404065.3 Pinus taeda | reverse complement strand
CTGAAATCACTACCATATAACTTCTGGAAGTTAATATCCTTGAGGTAGTCACAAGCTTGCAGTTTATCATTCCACATTCAGAATCCAACTCCCTCTTACTTCTTCAAATGAGAGGGTTTGCACCTGACAGAAATAGGTCATCCTTATGAGGTGCTAGTATGAGAGGTCTATCATCCACAACCTTCGGGTAATGGTTTGGATCAGTTTCACTCCTAGTGAATATCAGCCTCATCAAACAGCTATCAATCCTTTCATACTACGCCCGGGATGTTTTGCTTCAAGCCATAGATGGCTTTCTTCCACCTGTATGCATGAGATTCCCGTTCATGAATCTCAAACTCCACAAGTTGTTCCAAACCTGTGGACCTGCTACATGAGGGGAATGGTCCCCTTGTAAGATTTTCCTTCGGTACATCTCGGACATGTACCTTCATGCTCTTTTTGAATTCAGGCATCCTTGTCACCATCTGACTCACAGACCTCTGGAGCTGTGTCAATGGACATGGTCCCCAGTGAACTTCCTACAACTTGATACAACCCTGAACTCAAAAACATCTTTGAAAAAATCTATTTTCAAACACGTACCTTTCCATCGATGAGTGCCAGACTTCCATTGCTGAAATGGACACCATGTTCTTCTTGCAATCAGGGACATAAAATAGATTCTGTAAATGAATCGAGTTACCTTCATTCAATTGAGGGGTAACATTCCCTACACCCTTAGATCTAAACTTCCCAATGAAGTGATCTTTAAATAGGCCATCAGAAACTTCCGTTGCGCCATTCTGATAATATTCTCTGCTTCCACTTCACCCTCGGTGAAATTGAACCCATTGATCCTTTTGTCTTGTCCCAACTAGTGTCAGTGATTGCTCTTTCACTCTTGCTTGGGCATTGTCTTCACCTCAGCTCTGATACCATGTTAATTTTATGGTATGATCTATGCTTAGAGCAATTCACTTTTCTTTCTTATTATTATTCAGATTAGCAATCACATGTGCATAAGTAAAGTGCAGATAGAACATTAAACGATCAACAGAAAACAAGCCAAGACAAGAGACACAAGATGTGGCGGCTAGCCAAGGACAAACCCTAGTATGGGGAAACCCTTTGATCAAATCTTCTTTTATCTTCAATAATTTAGCAGAGAGAAATAGTACATAAATCTGATTTACATCAGCAGCAGCAAACCCTAGATCAGGGGCATCAACATCATCGGCATCATCGGCATCACCAGCATCATCAGCATCATCATCATCGGCATCACCAGCATCATCAGCATCACCGGCATCAGCATCATCAGCATCACCGACATCATCATCATCAGCATCACCAGCATCATCATCATCGGCATCACCGGCATCATCGGCTTCACCGGCATCATCATCATTGGCATCACCGGCATCATCAACATCACCGACATCATCGGCTTCAGCGGCATCATCGGCTTCACCGGAATCATCGGTTTCACCAGCATCATCGGATTCACCAGCATCACCAGCATCAACATCATCGGCATCACTGGCATCATCATTAGCGCATCAGTATCATCGGCTTCACCGGCATCATCGACTTCACCGGCATCATCGACATCATCAGCTTCACCGGCATCATCGGCTTCATCGACATCACGGGCATCATCGACATCACCGACATCATTGGCTTCACCGACATCATCGGCATCACCGGCATCATCGACTTCACCGGCATCATCAGCGGTATCAGTATCATCGACATCAGCTAGCATCAGTATCATTGGCATTAGTCGGCATCATCGGCTTCACCAGCATCATCGGCTTCACCTTAGGATCTCTCCTCCTACTAAAACCCAAAGACAAGTAGTGAGAGGAAGAGATCCAAGTGTGTGTAGAAATGACTTGAAGTCCTCTTCTATTTATACTAAAACGTAGAGGTTGAATAGACATGACTGTTGGGCTTCTGAGCCTACATAAGTTGCTGGCTGACTTAACAAATTGTTCATAACATAAATAAATTCATAACTTCATAAATACTTATCAGAATCGGATGATCTATGATCTTTAGATCAATCCTACACCTCTCGACAAGAGGAATCTAATAAAAATATTATCATCCATGAATAAGATGACCCACATGAAGTTTGGCCCTAGTTGCCAAATTTAGCACATGACTTTTCCTTCATGCATCAGATGATCAGAGCGTCCAAGGATCAAACTTGATTGCCAAGTTACAAATTTTCGTTCAAAGACTATATTGGATGTTAATCATTATTATATATTCTAGAGAAAGTCTTAAATCCTTAAGTAAGTCACGTCATATTCCTTTGAAGCATCATATATCCATATACCTAAGCATATTTTATGACCAATTTTCTTTACACAAGATTCTACACATGAATCTTATCCAAAGCTTTATATCCAGCATGCATTCCTATGCTTTCATCTGGTCATCTAGCTATCCATATATCTCACAAAGAGCTTGCATCCTAACCCATTGCATTCTTTCATCCCTTTACCAGTATTGTTTCCACATTAGATGGAATGTCTACTAACCTTGTCATGATGTTTTTCCCAAAGACATTCCAAAATGATGATCTTTCTTGAATCATGATGATTCAACTAAGCAGGATGACAACTTTTAACATAATGTTAAACACTACATGAATGAACATTATGCAAAAATGGTCTATCCATCCATCTGTCTAGATGATCTCTACAAAGCAACTTAATTATGTAAATTCTAGGCATGCTACTATCATGTGCTTATTTCTATGATGTTATCATACAATCCTAAAAGAAAGACTAATCTTTATAAAGAACTTGATAGACAATGAACCTTCTTTTAAAGATCCTTCACTTCTTCCTTCTTTGCCTTCTTCTCAGGTTCTCCCACTGCTTCGACTACATGAGCTTCACTCCTTTCTTTTCTCTTATTGTTCTGTAGGCTTGGACAGTCCCTCTTAAAGTGTCCAAACTCATTGCACTTGAAGCATTGAACCTTGGACATGTCTTTCTTCTTGGAATTACCAAACTTTTCCTTCTTCAACTTCTTGACTCGGGCTAGAAAGGCTTGAGATTGCTCATTTGATCCAATATCATCCTTGAACTTGATCCTTGATTATTCCAATATGCACTGCACCCACAACTCATCAAAGGGAGATGAATCCTTCTTGGAGTAGATGCTTGTTGCAAAGATGCTCCATTCGTGTGGCAATGCATTTAGTTCACATAAGGTTACTTCAGAATCAATAATTGCTTCCCCAAGTCCTTGCAGATGGTCTCTTAGTTGAGAGACTCTCACGAGAAAGGATGCCACATTTTCATCTTTTGATTTCTTCATTCTATACAATTTGTTCCTCAAAGACATCTTTTGTCTTATTGTACTTATTGAGTACAGATTCACTAGCTTGTCATACATAGCCTCGGAAGTCTTCAAATTTGCAACAAATGGAACAAGAGAATCTTTAATGGATTCCACTATGATCATTTGTGCCCTTACTTCCTCTTTCTTATATTTTGTTAGTTCTTGTGCCTTATCTTTCTCAGGTTCAATAATTTCCCTAGTAGTAACATATTCCATTACTTATTGTTTTGTGAGTCTCAAGTCAATTATTTTCTTCCATGCTAGATAGTTTGATGCCCTAATGAGCTTATTTCTCTCATTCTAGAAAGAATCCATATGACTTGAAGATTCAGGCATGATGTAATAATATGTTACTTACTTGAGATCAAAATTCTCCTTGATGATGTCTTCAACCTTCTTTGATGCCCTCAAGATCTTTGAAGTGTCCTTGATAACAGCTACCAGAGTCCCTTAATGCTTCCTTCAAAGATGCCTTATAAATAGATCTTATTCTAGAGAGAGATCAGCACCCTTCCTTTCAGATCTTTTTTTTTATGAGACCTTGGTGTAGACTTGATCTCTTTCAATGTCGAAACCCTACTTCTCGATTTTCTACCAATGAGTCTTCAGTCCTTTCTTAAAGTCTTCTTCTTTAATTTTTTTCTTGTGAGTTTCCTTTTCCCTTCCCTTTGACAAGTAACTTCTTCTAGTGTCCTTCCAGCTGCCTTCCTTGTTCACCTTAGCTCTGATACCATATTGTCAAATGGAAAGTGGCAACAATTAATCCTATATTCCTTTAATCTTAATATTTGCCTGTGAATCTTAATTATCTTCTTTAGTTCTTTAGTTAGATTTTTTCATCAAACAATATCAAAAACAGTAACAACAATAGAGGACACAGATGTTCAGCTCTCAGCCAGGGCAAAACCCCTCCAAGGGGAAAACTCAAAATTATTTTCTTAGAATCTGTTTCAAATGAGATACAAAGATCCAAACCCTAGACCAAGTCCTCCAAGTACCAAGTCAGCCCTCTAACAAGTCCTCTAATTTTGCACCAACCAATTTCAAGCTGCAATTTCGACTTGCCAACTTCAATACTGCAATTCGTCCAGCAACTTTGACCTTGTAACTTCAACCTTGCAGCTTCTCTGGAAACCCTAATCCATCCTCCTCTTGAGACCTTCCTAGAGCAAGACAGCTCTCCCAAGGTCAACGAGGTCAATATAGGGTTTCCTCCCTTCCAGCTACAAGATTTTTCACTTTGTCTTATTGTAACTCGGACCTGCAATTTCGGCCTCATGCGGCGCCAAAAACCCTAAATATTCGCATGTGTTGGGTGCGGGATTCCCCAAGGGATGTTTTGGGGCTTAGAGCACAAATTTTGGTCAAAAATTGTAACTCTGATGTAAAGACACTGCATTTTGTGGGCGCGGAGCGCATAGCTTGTAAAAGAGTCATAGGGTTGTCCGCCCTCAATTTTGTAATGTAATGTCGATTGTCGAGATCTATCATATAAATAGAGCGAAGCTCTAAGTAGATAAAGACATCATCTAAACATGGAATAGAAGCATAATGGAAGAACGGAAGTGTAAAGTCTAGTTTGGGTCGTAGAGTAGGAGAAGGCTCTGCAGCTGAGTGCGCAGAGGCCTAGTAGCCCGCAACTGAATGTGCAGGGCGAGTCGAGTCTATAATAGTTGAAAGCATTAATAAAGAGAAGTTTCATATCAATTCTATGTATTTATTTCCTATTTTATGCATTGAATCTATTGGGTATAAATTGCACTTCTATTGTTTATATGATGCGTGAATATATATGACTGTGTTGATTAAGTGAACGCGAGATAGAATATCTGTTTACGTGAAGTTGACTAACATCTATAAGAAGATAAGTAAGATTTGCGGTGTAATTTTGGGAAATAGCGCAGGTCGCTGCCATAGCAGCGCGAAAGCATCTCAGCACCTAGTTAAGGTTGCGCGGAAAACGATTATAATCGATCATGATGATATTAAAGGTTAGACTAGTGCGCTAAGTAACTTGTGCGAAGTTAGGCACAATTGGACTAAATCGACACCACAGACATCTCAAGGGTGCGGAAACTTGGTTCCAGCATCCCCCCCATACTGCTTTGGGTGAGACTTCAGTCCGCTCTCCATGGGCTGATATCGAAAGGGCCAGTAGTGTAGGGATTTGTTTGGCTAAATAACTCTGAACCTGGGTCAGGCACCCTCAAGCCAACAAATGGTTCCATTGTCGAGACTGGAATCTGCATAGAGATGTCCGATGTCGTATCATTGGAATCCAACTAAGAAGGAAATTTAAGGTTGGTTGGACAGAAGAATTCACGAGTTCGCAGCACAAGAGAACAGGAACTCGCAACTATCAAAAGAAGAGTGGTTGGACTGCTACTTGTACATGGAGATCCACGAAATCTTCTCTGCGTCCTTCCCTACTGAGCCATACGAGTGGATCACGAAGCTAGCAGATAGCCAAGGAAGGTGGAAACTTGACGGTCCTATCATGTGGACCCCAGAGTTAGTGTGAAGGTTGGAAGCATTGGAGGATAAGATCGTGCGCGTCGTTGATCATTGGCTCGATCGTATTATAGGAGGATTCATTACTGAGTTCACGGTTACCACCTCAGTTAGCTACAGCGAGGTAGAGCAACGCTTTCTCAAAGGACCGTGAGGTAAGCACGTAAAGTCTTCGAATACTTGGATTAAAATGCTATTGTGCGAAAAGAGGGTTATGCAGTTACCTTGATGTTCGGGGCTACAAGAAGTGGAAAAGCTTACAGGAATGAAGGAAATAAGGGACCAGAATCTAGCCCCTTGATTTCATCTCCGCAAGGGGACAAAGAAGAGCTCGTGAAGTGCAATCCATCTGATAAGGCAAAGAATCCCGAAGACACCACCTCCACCCACACCACCTCCACCACCACCGCGATTCAATATGGCAAGCACAGTGAAGTTGCCTGTGTTCAAAGGTTTGGGAAACGAGGATCCGAACCAATTCTGGTTCGTGGTAAGGGTTGTATGGGAAGCGCAAGAAGTTACAAATGACAATATAAAGAAAGCGACACTGATTAGCGCCCTGGAGGACCGCGCGCTGACCTGGTATATTAAGCACTCCAATGATAATCCAAATGCGAGAATCGCAGATACCCAAGCAGCGCTAAATAGAGAATTTAGCAAGTTGAAGTCTGAAGCACAGTCAATCATTGGATTCAAATAAATCACGATGCTACCAGGCGAGACTCCTTGGGAGCTGGATCAGAGGCTAAAATGTATGATTCGCGAAGCAAATATGAATCTCACAGATGGACAACATCGCTAGTGGTTTGTAGCTTCGCTAATGCCACATTTAAGGAGTGCGCTATCGCAACAAAAGATAACGACTCAGGCGGAGGCCTTAGAGATTGCTATGAGGCTACATGAGACCCCGATGGAGGATCCTAACTTAGGAGTTCAGCAGATCCACGCGCAGCTGAAGAATTTATGCCTTGAGATGCAGAGTCTGAAACAGGACAGGACAACTTGACCAGAAGTGCGCGAAGAGGTATGGTGCGTAAAATGCAAGGGTCAGGGTCATGACAAGGACCACTGCCAGGTTTTCAGAAATTACCTCACAGGAGGACAAATACCCTTACGACCGGAGGCGCAAGCAGGACCTAGCACGACACCTGCTTTGTGGTGCGCGATTTGTCAAATAGCAGGAAAACATGCCACGGACAATTATCACATGTTACAGAAGTATACGCAAAATTCGCAACAATTGTTCTACAACTTTTGTAGGTCAGTGGGACACAATGAGAGCACTTGTAGAAGCTATGAGTTAATGATGGATAGAACTCCCACCTACAAAGTTCAGGCCGAAACGCAACCCCTTGACCAAAATACAGGAATGGCACGAACAGGATTTCAGGGGCGCGGACGAGGCCAAGGCGGAGGAGGACCTGGAAGAGGTCGCAGATAGTTGATATGCTACAATTGCGGAGGACCAGGACATTATGCCGCAATTGCACGAATCCAACACGCCCGTCGTGTTTGTATTGCACCTTGTTTGATCATCAGACAGAAGATTTTCCTACACTGATAGCTAGGATACGCGACAAAGGAGCACTACCACCTCCCCCGACTTAGAACCTGTAGATGATGAGGTTTGAGCAGCGCAAGGAAGATCTGAATTTGAACATTGTGCTCCGAAGTGGATTCGCGACGGGAGATGACAAAGGCAAACAGCTAGAAGATAGTACTTGGGTTCACAAAAACCCGACGAAAGACACAGAGTTTGATTTGGAGCGCACTCGGTAAACCTTCATGGAAGCTAAGAAGAGCTTCGTTGATGCCTCCACTTCAGGAAGCAAAAATAAATCGGAGCCGTAGATGGACCCATTTATGCTCACAACGTTCCTGGAAACATGTATGAAGCTACTGCGCGACAGTAAGGCAGTGAAAGGGTTACAAGAACTAATTAACAAATGCATTGGGACCGCGCCAAGAGAACTACACGTAATCAGGAAGATCGGAAAACATAAGACAAGAACGGGAAGAGAGATGACACTAACCGTGCAGATCGGAGAATATGAAATGGATCAAGTCATCCTAGATTTAAGATCAGATGCAAATGTTCTACCTAAACAAACATGGGAGCGAATGGGGTGACCTGCACTGCAGTGGTCTCCAATTCAGCTGCAAATGGCGAACTAGCAGAAAATAATACCCATGGGGAGATTGCAGGGAATAACGAGGGAGCGAGCGCGCTGGCAGACTTTGAAGTGTAGAGATTGTCGATGACAGCAATCCCTACCCCGCGCTCTTAAAAATTGATTGGGCCACTGACATGAACAGGGTGATTAATCTAAAGAAGCGCAAGATGATTTTTGAGAAGAAGTCACTACGTGTAATTATACCCCTGGACCCTGCTGATGGATCACGCTATACGAAGCCAGTGCGCGACTATGAAAGTGATGATGATTTGGACTGCATCTATAAGATAAAAGCGTGAAACCAGGACTACGTGAATCCCACCGCGGATGGGCGAATTGCATGGGAGCGCGAAAGCTCCTATACTTCGGATTCGAATGAGGAAACAGAGCGATGGCAGAATCAGCTACATGAGGTAATTACACTAAATTGTAATATGATGACAAGGTCGTTGCGCTGCGTATCGACAGATGTAAGAGACCTGCCTACTTATGATGGTGTAAGTGAGGTAGATACCTTCTTGAATAAATTTGAAAGGGAGGTGTCGGAAAAGCAACGCTTCCGGCCTTGGACTGGCCCGCGAGATGGTGGGGTACACACAAAGGGAGCTTTGACGACTTGCGTGAATGTAGGGAAATGATGCGCACACGATTTGGGAAGCCTAGGGTGCGACTAACAGACAAGTACAAGGGACGGGATGATCCTCGCGCGCATCTGGTCAGCTGGGCACAAGCATGTGGAAAACAACCTACGTGGATGCACATGAACTCCGCGCTGAAATGTATGGTCAATAAGCATGTGTTGGGGGACAAATGTGCAAATGGCTCTTAATGTTAAGGAGACACTATGTAGAAAGAACAGTCGCACAGAAGCACTCAACAAGGTATGCAACGCGCTGAACAAAGTATGCAATGCGTAGCGAAGTGATTGGGACCTACACGTACTGACAGTATTATGGGCTTATAGGACGACATGCAAGAAACTGATGGGACAGACATCTTTTAGGCCTGTCTATGGAGTAGAAGTTGTAATGCCTATGGAATACATCATGCCTAGTCTGCGCATAACAGCGCTCACAAGTATGACGGATCGCAGAGCCCTGGAGGAGTGGCTCGCAGTTGGAGGAGCTCGAAAAAGAACAGTTTTTGGCTGGCTTCCACGAGGATGTCCAAAAGCAGCGCGAAAAGGCTTGGCAAGATCGACATATTAAGTTGCACAACCTTCAAGGTGAATGATTTGATGTTGATGTGTGATAGTAAGTTCGTTAAATTCCCAGGGCAGCTCAGAATGCACTGGCTGAGACCGTATGTTATTAAGGACATCACAAATGGTGGTGCGGTGCAGTTGATAAAGTTAAATGGAGAACTCTTCCCAAGAAAAGTCAATGGCAATTGTTTGAAGACATACACAGGGGACTCAACCATCTGACTAGCCGACAGAAGCAGTCTTAGCGTTCCAAAAAGCTGAAAGGAGGCGCGAGACTATAAACTACTCTGCCCGAGCGCTGTGCGATGTCAGCATTGTGCGCAGTGGCAAAGTGTCACAGGGTCTGCGACAGCGCGAGGGTAGCTGCACTACCGCATGGGTCTGCTGGAAAGTGACCATTACAATCACTATTCACAATGTAAGGCTTGGTTTGAGACCAAATGGAGCGGGGAGCAGGCATTTAAGGCGAACTTTATGGGCTAGATTCTTGAAAATCTATCGCCAATCGAGCATTAATGGACCGAACGTGGGGGGAACGGTCATGAACCCAGATTTGTTCGATCTTCTGAAGCGAATTCGTTGTTTGAGCAATTACCCAAGACGTTGAGAGACTTGTGGAATCGCACTATGGCAGCACCTGAAGAAGCCATGGATACCGGAGTAATAACCGTTGAGGAAGCCGCACAGGCCATTACGGAAGTAGAAGCCCCTGAAAGTGCCAAGATAGTCGCAGAAATCCCTAAATCGTCGCGCACGCCGAGACCCAAGAAAGACATGCAAGCTATGGTACCAGTGCATGTATCTCCTAAGAATCCGTTAAGGACTAAGCTTACCATGGAAGAAAAGGGGAAGGCTATCAATTTGGAGGCTGATGATGAGGAATAACTTGAAGAAATCCTGGTAGAGGAGGAGGATGATGAAATGGAGGTTGAAACCCAGGTTGCGGAATCTCTTACCAGGATGCCCGCATATGTTCCTCCCCGGAAGGGTAAAGCAAAGATGCCCAAAGATATAGATGAGAGCAAAAGCTCTCTGCAAACTCAGCTGCTCCCTAATGACATTATTTTTGAAGGAGCGCACCTGGGGCGAGTGCCTGTACTGAAATTTGAAGACTGGGATCTCACGGACCACAAGAAGTCCCCACATTTGGCAACCGTGCAGCTAATGCACTAGAAGAAAGACACGTCGACTAGAATCATAGAGTTGGAGCCGTGTAAATAGCTGAGAGGCATGGAGAAGGCAGGACTACTAAACCTGCTCTAAGTGTCGCATTACCATCGCGCCCCAGTGACCATTTTTGTCATCAGGTAGTTGCTCTGCTTGGTGCATGATGGGTGCTTGTGGCTGGAGGAGCCCATCCCCATCATAGACCATTTGATTCACAAAATTACCCGGCTCCCTTGCAAAGGGGACGATCCAGCGAACATCTTGGAGGGCAAGAGTGATGATTTGGCCATCGCAAAGGCCATGAAGAAGAAGTTTAAGCTGGAGAAGAAGAAGAGAGGGTACGCCATTTCCAACATCAACAACCTTGTGGTTAAAGTCGCAAAGTAGATATTGGCAGGGAAGGTTATGCGGAAGTGTCGCGCGGATGAGGTGCCCGCGACGATGGTTGCACTAGCAGCACAATGCACAGAAGGGGTCCAATTCAACTACGCAAACTACTTATGTGGAGAGTTCCTTGAGAACTGTTGCGAGGCACAGGAGCAGGGAAAAACTTTTCACTATGCGTGGCTTTTGTTGTCCATAGTACTGGTGGCATGGGAATTGCCCGAAGACAGCCAATTGCCGACGATCGCGCAAGACCTTCCAGTGACAGCGAAATACGCTTCGTTGTGGGCAACTAGGGATGTGCAAAGGATAAGGGACAGCAAAATATTCGGGGTTTTCATGGAGACAAACATGAGAATGGGGATTAATCGCAAGCCGCGGTTATCGCCCACGGTCTACAACAGTCTGCAGAGCTTCCCGGAGTTCAAGGCAGATTTCCACCACGTTTACATTAGGGCGCGTAAGGACCCCGCGAAGACGTGCGAGCTACCCTATCTGGCGACAGACGACGTCATCTCTGCGGTCTTTGAATCGTGGCCGCCGGAATGGCGCACTCCAACCAGCTCCGCAGTGGAAGCAAAGAAGTCCACCACGCAGCAGAAAAAGGAAGAGGCGAAACTGCGTAGTTGGAAAAAAAGCGCAGAAACGAAGCGACAGCAGCTAAGGCCCAGGTGGCGCGCGACATGGCGAAGTTGGCGAAAGAGCAGCAAAGGGCAACAAAGGAAGAGTGTGAAGGACAAAAGTCGCCTTCGCCCAAGCAGGAGACAGATATAGAGCAGGTGGCGTGGACTTGCAGACAACGTCCACCCAGCTGAAACGTCCGCGCCCAAAAGAGCAAGGAGGGTCGCAAAAGAAGTCAAAGGCTTCAAAGGCTTCTTTTGACCCAATCACCCTCACTGAGGGGGATTTACACGACATTGGCGAGACAATGAGGGACGTCATCGCAGAGACCCTCCAGCAGTTCGAGGAGGAACACTAGATGGTGTTGGAGGCCCTCCGGGCACAAATGCAGGAGTCGTAGGTGCGCACTCCACAAGCTGGCGCTGTGTCAACCAACCTTGTAGTAGGCACGTTCACGGCTGAGGAAATGTTGCGCGCCCGGATGACCAACACCATAGTGCTGCCAGATGGAGCACTCATTACAGAAAATAAGGCCGACAGGCCTATGGTCAGCAGATTGAAGGGAATTGGGTTAAATGTGGTTGTGCTCCCTCAGGAGACGCTCTATGTGTTTCAGGATGGAATCACTGCAAAACTACGAGCCAGGGAGGGTCACGCGCTCTAGGTAATTAGCGAGCAGCGCATCAACATTGAACAGCTGAGCCTGCAGCACGATGAGGTAGTGGTGCAAAACAGACAGCTCGTACAGGTGGTGGACAAAGCCTGCCAGATGGTCCCAAAGTTGGCCATCCAAGCAGCGGAACCAGTGGAGGCGCGCGCCCGGAAATTAGCAGTAGGGGTGCGCAAGGCAAAGGAAGAAATGGCCAGGGTTCAACTCAAACTGAACCTTCAAATAGCCGAACTACAAATGAAGGTGCAACCTTCAACCCCACCAGAGGTTAGGGAACAACACGCCAGCGCGATTACAGCCGCAATAGCAAAGGTTAACAGTGTAGTGACAGAGTGCACAAAGTTGTTCGAGCAGTCGTTCGAGGTTCTCACCACCCTACAGGAGGACTCGAACATACAGCGCCTAGAGACAGAGGCGCGCGAGCTACAGCAGAAGTATGATGAAGTAAAAGGGACCGCGCAGACGATTGCCCTTACACAGAGGCTCCTGAGGATGCAGCAGGCGAAAGCACTCCAGGAACAGGTAGATGCTGCTCTACATAAGGAAGCAGTTTTGAAGGCGCGCTTACAGTCGTGGATTGATGAGGCATATATCATTACAGCCTCCACTGAAGCAAAGCTCAAGCAACTGCAAGCAACACAAGAAAAGGTTCAGGGCAACAGTTCAACCGCAGCGGTCTCTGAACAGCGCGTCAAGGAAGTACAACAAGCAGCCACTCAGTGCACTACCAATCTTGCAGCGATCCAGGGAAAATTGGGAGGTCTTCGCGCAAAGATCTCCGCACCGACAGAGTGACTCGAGGGCGAGTCACAATGTTTGTGTTGGGGGCTTGTTGGGCGCGGGATCCCCCAAGGGAAGTTTTGGGGCTTAGAGCCCATATTTTGGTCAAAATTGTAACTCCAATGTAAAGACTCCGCATTTTGTGGGCGCGGAGCACGTAGCTTGTAAAAGAGTCATAGGGTTGTCCGCCCTCAATTTTGTAATGTAGATAAAGATCTATACGATAGAGATCTATCGTATAAATAGAGCGAGGCTCTAAGTAGATAAAGATATCATCTAAACATGGAATAGAAGCATAATGGAAGAACGGAAGTGTAAAGTCTAGTTTGGGTCGTAGAGTAGGAGAAGGCTCTGCAGCTGAGTGCACAGAGGCCTAGTAGTCAGCAGTTGAGTGCGCGGACCCCTCCAGCTGAGTGCACAGGGTGAGTTGAATCTGTAACAATTGAAAGCATTAACAAAGAGAAGTTTCATATCAATTCTGTGTATTTATTTCTTGTTTTATGCATTGAATATATTGGGTATAAATTGCACTTCTATTGTTTATATGATGCGCAAATATATATGACTGTGTTAATTAAGTGAATGCGAGATAGAATATCTGTTTACGCGAAGTTGACTAGCATCAGTAAGAAGATAAGTAAGATTCGCAGTGTAATTTGGGGAAATAGCGCAGGTTGCTGCCATAGCAGCGCGAAAGCATCTCAGCCCCTAGTTAGGGTTGCGCGGAAGACAATTATAACCGATCGCGAAGGTATTGAAAGTTAGAATAGTGCGCGAAGTAACCTGCGCAAAGGTAGGCACAGTTGGACTAAATCAACACCATAGACATCTCAAGGGTGCGGAAACTTGGTTCCAGCATCCCCCCATACTGCTTCGGGTGAGACTTCAGTCCGCGCTTCGCGAGCTGATGCCGAAAGGGCCAGTAGCATAGGGATTTGTTTGGCTAAATAACTCTGAACTTGGGTCACGCCCCCTCAAGCTAACAGTACATGTGAGAGAGATAGAGCCCAAAACCAAGATATTTCGTCCTTTCTTCTCTTAGACCTTCGCTCTCCTTCCAGCTTCCCAGCTACAGATCGAACTCTTTCTTGATATATCAAACTTCTGTTAGTGTGTCTCAAATGACGTTGAAATGCTCCTTTATATAGCCTTCTCAAGGGGTCAAATTCACTCCTTTTGGCCGACTTGATTTTCCCAGGGCTGACTTGTACTTTATAGCTTCTAGGACTTTCTAGACTCAAAAATAATATTTTTACAAATATATTTTTGCCCGGAAGGGTCTTATAAACAAGATGTTGACTCCTTTGACTCAAGACAACAAATCTTAGGACCTAACAAACCCTAGAAGCATGAAGATTTACCTAGAAGACCATCAATAATGAGCATGAAACCCATGCTTTGATAATAATAAATTTTTATTTTCTTTTCTTGTTTGTTACATAAGATGCATATTGAAATGAGTACAACAACAATTATGAAGACCGAAACTAGTTACATTTCTAAACAAAAAACCCATAATTTTATTTAACTTTAAAAAAAAAGAACAAAAATACATTTTATAGATGTTAACCCCATTGAGTAAGAGCATCTCGGCTTATTTGTATAAGAAAAAATTGAATAAAACCAAAAAAAAACTTGTGAAGTTAAATGTGATAGTAATCACTTAACTTTTGTTTCTAGCCATTCTTTTTTTGGACCTTCTGCCATCCCCCTAAGTTGGGGTCGATTGGAACCATTGCCAAATGATTTCCGGTTATCTTCAGTGGGAGTTCTTGTCTGAATCTGAACTTTCAAAAATATGAACTAGGTTTGTGCCCATCGTCCCATTCTCTTTGTATGCCACATTTTTCTGTTGTTCTAGTTCATGGATATCTTCTAATTCTATACCATTTTGCTTGTAGGTTGTATTACCATTCGGGACCAGAGCATCCCCTTATTCTTGGTTTGGGCGATTCTCCGTGTGTTTCTGTTCTTCTTCCTCCGTGAGATATGGATTAGAAGGTTGCCATCCTTTTGTTTTGCGAGCATGCCCCTTTTTCTTTTTTGGGTTATTTTTTGCGTGTGGGCATGTGCTCTGTAGGTGTCTTGTTTGGTAACATGATCGACATCAGTTGAATGCAATCAGGTCGACCTTTATTTGAGACTATTTTACACATATTCTGGCGAAGGTAAATAATCATTTCTTTGTTCTTTCAAGGTCCATTTTTTTGAATGACCCCGAGGTGTTCCCAATTTCCTCTAGAACCTTATGGTGCCAAAAAGGAAGGGGAAGATTACGTAGCCTCTCCCATACTAGCATTGTTGATACCACCATTGTTGTGGCATCAAAATCTGGGAAACAAAGGATAATTATGTGCCCTACATTTCCCCAAAACCAGGGCCCTTCTTTCAATGCTCTCTCCACATCTTGTGTATTAAACTGAACAATAAAGAAACCTTTTGAGCAAAGGAATATGTCGCAATTTTTGGTCTAGTTTGTGAAAACCCACTGTGCAAAGCATCGGATCTGGACCAAAAACCATTTGACCTGCAAACCACTGCCATGCATTGAAGGACAGAAGAAAGGGAGAAAAAAAATTATTTACTTCCCTTAGATTTATCTCCATGATTGGCGCTTGTTATTGTTTAACAATGTAAGGTCCAGGATTGTATTGTGGCAGATCCGATGGATTAGAGGCTTTGCCTCGCGCTGCATCCTTGTAGGAAATAGAGCCTCCTGGGTTTCTAACTCCCAAAGCACCCCCTCACAACCTTAGATTCAAGCCAATGGTTGAATTTGTTGAGATGTTGTAACCCTGCAGCTGAAAATGATCCTGTAGTTGCTTCCCTTCATGAAGGAGATGTTGTGTATCTACAGGATATCCCAACCATTTCTCTATCTATTGCTTGAGATAAGTCACCTAATATGAACAAGAAACCCAAAAAATGAAGGATTTTCCATTAATGTCCTTAATAAAGATACAAAATTTTCCCCCCTAATTCAAACCTTCAAACCCTTCACCAAATCCAAATCAATTAAGGTATAGCGTTTTATCTTGTAGATTTGTTACATTCTATAGGCTGCCAATATTGTGTGAGCCACGATCTAGGCTTGTGGCCCAAGAAAACCTTAGTAGCAGGCGAAAACTAGTTTGATCTGTTATGTCCTTAAACCTTGTATCATATAGGTTCTCCAATAGCTTTGAGTTCCTATAGCCCGAAACCAAGACATCCACCGATTTCTCTTGTAAGGGAACGAGGTCGCAGTGTTCAGCCAAGGGCTTCACAAGATTCCTCCATTCACCATACCATCTGAAGGGCTCGTTCGAGCAGAGTTAAAAAAAATCTTCCCAATTTTCTAGGCTTGTAAAGTCTTGCAAGGCCCCAAGGAGTTTCTCTTTGGCTTTCTTGCTCTTCATGCTAAAAAATCCAAGATGAAGATCCCTATAAAGTCGTGTTTTCTTGTTGGGGTTTATTGAAACTCTTCCTTTGATGCTCTCTTCGTATCTCCCAAAGATCAACCTCAACTTGCAAGCACAAAGATTAATAAAACCATAGCCCCTCTCCAGAGAGTTACATTTATTGTTATCGACAACTTATCGCTAAGGGTCCAAAATTTAAATTTTCAGCAATATCGGGGAAAATATCGGAAACTATTGGAAAATTTGAAAACAAAATACAAAAATAATCATTTTTTTTCAAATTTTTATTCTTTTAGAGCAACATCAACATCAAACAAACACATTGTCACACAAATATGAAAATAAAACTACAATATAAAATGTATAAGACGTCACATGGTACATCAATCATTGATGGTAGATGTTGA
The DNA here is from genome assembly GCA_000404065.3 of Pinus taeda. Classification (NCBI taxonomy): domain Eukaryota; kingdom Viridiplantae; phylum Streptophyta; class Pinopsida; order Pinales; family Pinaceae; genus Pinus; species Pinus taeda. Next base: position 136,185 of record APFE030468360.1, on the reverse strand, counting down.
AGTATGATATTTGTCCTAAGTCCTGACATTTTTTCAAATTTTTATTCTTTTAAAGCAACATCAACATCAAACAAATACATTGTCACACAAATATGAAAATTAAACTATAATATAAAATTAATAAGATGTCAAGTGGTACATCAATCATTGATAGTCAACACTGAAATATGATATTTGTAATTTTGTCCTAACTCCTCAGTCATAAGTTCTGACAAGATAATAGTTAAAACTTAATATAAAATCACATTAAAACAAAAATAAATGTATCTCATGAGATGATCATGAGGCATCTAGATTCTAGATACTATAATGATAATTCGATAATAATACTGCACTAAGGTGTGGCCAAGGATTAGGTTTCCCTCACCCTTGACAAGCTTGTGGTTCCCATGAAATTCCTTAGTTCATCCCTCTAATCTCTCTAGCAGCATCAAAAGTTGAGTTCATTGCAATAAGGACAATGTATGGGGTAGATATAGGGCAAATATCCACTTCATGCCCTGGGGTTTTAGCAAGGTGGTATTTCAAGCGGGTGATTCTGCCAAACATTTCCATTCCACAAAGCTTGCAACTCAACTTTCTTTTATTATTACCCTCGCATGGCTCACCATACTCCCACATTTGGTCCAATGGCTTTGCCATTTTGTAGAGCTCTGATTAAATTTTCAAGTTTTGGACCTATCACACAAAACAAATGTGGAAATTCAAAAGAGGGTAAGAAGAGTAGACTCTAAATTTATAGTATATACTAATCTTGGAAAACAAAGAAAAGGAAGGCAATTTTTTTTGCATACCTGGAAATATGGATATGTTATACTGGAGTAAATCTCCACCCCAAAAATGTTCAGCTGATGGCAAAGAAAACTATGGATTTTCCCTTGTTTGCTTCATGAGAGATGGTCGCAAGACTCACACAACTCTCGGAGCTTAATCTTAGCACCAGAAGAAATGAAAATGACCATTGAAAAACACAAACCAACACTTATATCGGGTTTTTTACAAACAGGGTGATAATTTTGAAATTATCACGATAAATTCAATTAGGCAAATTATCGCGATATTTTTCGACAACAATATCGGCAAGGGTTGTTTCGGCGATAATTCTGATATTATCGTGATACGTGCAACACTAATTTTGGATATATGAATATATTTGGGTATGTGGAGGAGGTTCTCCTATTCTTTAAGGAGTTATTGTGTAACTTATCTCTCTTATTTATCTTGGAGTTGTGCTCCATGCTCACATTGTTGTACATGGCGTGTACTTTTGGTTTTTTATGTATTTGGATCATGACATTTGGTAATGTGTTTGGATGGATGGATAAATGTCAAGAAGTATGTAGGAACATAAGGAAATCCTACTATTTGGTTTCACCACATGTAACATCCTTAATTGTGAAGCTTTGAGAACAAAGGAGGGTACTATGATATGACCCCAATGGAGGCATATATGGGGTTAACTGTATATGGTATAGCCCCAAGGGAGAGCATATGTGGGGTTGAATGTGAATGTTTATGTAGTAGGGTTGGCCTAGTAATGAAGGCACCACATGTGCAATGTGTGGATACGTATACATAGTTATTAGTGATCATGTAGTCATTATTGAGGACATGTGATTTGGATGTATGAATGTATTTGGGTATTTGGAAGAGGTTCTCCTACAATTTAAAGAGTTATTGTGTAACTTATCTCTCTTATCTATCTTGGAGTTGTGCTCCATGCTCACATTGTTGTTCATGGTGTACTTCTGGATTTTTATGTATTTGAATCATAACATATAGTGATATCAGTGATATATACAGAGATGATATAATAAGTATCACAAGAACTGAGTTAAGCACAATTCAAGGGCAAAATCTAATTCATGTGCAATCTTTTATTTAAATGATTTAGGCCTCTTAAAAGATTACCTCGGTGTCAATTTTTTGCAAATTGGTAGTTGTGTTTGTACTTTGTTCTGCAAATTATGTTAATAGCTTGATGGAGACGTTTCACAAGGAAACATCCACAACCATTAAAGTTGGGCTGAAATTATCAGCTAACATTGACTCAAAACTAGATAATGAGACAGGTTACAAACAATTGTTGGGCAGTTTGATATATCTTATATCAAGAAAGGTCAAATTTGAGTTTTCCAATCTGTTATATTTCCCAGATTGTGACAGATCCAAAGACTAAACATTGGATTGTAGACAAAAGGGTTTTACTGTATATATAGGGAACTTTAGGGTATGGCATATTGTACGGTTACCTACGGTAAAGCAGAGGATTTCCAGTGGGCAAGTTCCAACCCGGGAATCTATTACAGGTTATGTTTTCCATCTTGGTTTAGGTACTGTTTCTTGGTCAAGTAAAAGCACCAACCATAGCAGTTCCTTCATCTGAAACAAAATACAGGATAGCAATAAAAATAACTTGTGAGGCAGTATAGTCGACAAGAATACTTGATGATTTGTAAGTAGAACAATCCAACACAACTATACTTTATTGTGTTGAAGTTGGCAAGAAACCAAATATTACATGAGTGAACAAAGCATGTGGGAGATTCATTGTCGTTATCGTTGTCAGCATGTAGCGAATGGAGAAACTGAGTTGCAATAATGTGCAACTAATAAACAGACTGAAGCTTATCACCTCTCTGGTAAAATGATACAAGTCATTCCTTCTAATCCCTATATACTTACCTATATGAGGAGCAAATTACCAAAACTGTAATTGTTTCTCCCTTCGTTAAACCTCACTTGGCAGTACCCTGGACATCTCCTTAGATTATACCACTGCTAACAAAGCTTTGTGACACCATACCTGGAACTTGATTTGACTGGATTTGACTTGTCTCAGTCCCCTGAGTCCTCTGCTACTTCTCATTTGACCTTATATGTCTTCCCCTAAAACTCTCTTTTCAGTAATAACATGCACGCATTAAAAGTAACTAGATATGTAGGAAAGAGAAATATAGGAAGAGAAGTTCTTTAGAAAACCTCTGTTCCTTCAACACTCTATTTCTTCGCCTCAAGCTCGCTTTTCCATAATGACATGCTAACTAAGGTTAAGTATGTCCTATGCATGTAAATGTGTTGTCCATCCCTATAGCAAACAAACAGTACAGCAGAGTACTAAACCCCTAGGTAGAGCTTGCTTATTTGAGCAATATGTTTCTTTCTTCACACTTTCAACCCCTTTTTATGCTCTCAGCTGAGCTGAATCCATCAAAAACCCACCATTTTGATCTTATCAAACCTCACTTTTTGGAAGCAGGTTGTTGTTCTAAATCATAAATTATAATAGCAAACAAAAAGAAGAAGGTCACAGTTTTGTGAGCCATGTAATTGAATTCTCATTATTAATGAAATAATAATTGCACTTGTGGGTGTATCCAAGCAAACTTACAGGAACAATTGACCAATGGGGACCAAACCAAAGGGATAGACTGGGAGAGTGGTTTTTGTCTGAAAGACTGGGTAATTTTTATCTCATTTGTCGATTTCCCTATCTTGTCTCAAAACCAACTAATGAGACAGATTACAAACAGTTGTTGGGTAGTTTGATACATCTTATAGAAAGATGGTCAAATTTGGGTTGTCCAATCTGTTATATTTCAAGATTATGACAGATCTAAACACTGAGTATTGGATTGTAGCCAAGACGATTTTGAACTTACGGGTATGGCAAAGTGAAGGATTTACAGTTGATTTGTCATATTGTATAGCAAAGTGAAGGATTTCCAGTTGACAGGTTCAAAACACGAAATCTACTGCCGGTTATTTTTTTTTTATTTTGGTACAGGGGGTTGATTCTTGGCTAAGTAAAAAGCACTAAACATCACATTTTCTTAAACTAAAACAATATAGCACAATGACAAATACAACATGTGTAGCAGTGTGGTTTTGTTTGCAAGTAGAAAAACCGAACACAACTATAACATTATTACCACACAATTGGAATGAGTTGAAGTTGGCAAGACACCAAATGTTTCATGAGCAAACAAAACAAGTGCAGGTTCATTGACCTTATTTTTGTCACTGTATAGTGAATGGAAATACTGTGCAATAATGTCCACCTCAAGAGCAGACTGCAAAAAAAATTTACCAAGCCTTTTGGTCCAAATAAGTTCATAAGCTTGGTGTTGTTAACATATGACCATTAAGAGAGGACAATAGAGTGTATTGATATACTCTCTCTCTCTCTCTCTGCACCATATTGTGTGAGTGCATATTTTTATGGAAAACGATAGACTTGAAGATATGAGCATTTCAATTTGCCCTTATAGACAACCCAAAAATGTTGTCCATTCAAGTACCCTATCTTCAACAAAGCATAACTTCTAACTAGCATGTCTGATCAATGTATCTTTTCTGCTGGAAAGTAGTTTTAGGAAGCATTATGAGAGATTTTGACAAAACACAAGTTTTGAGAGTTGTTCCCCAAAACCCTAAAGGAAGAAAATCATCACAGCTTTCACTTGAGGTAAGAAAATCAAATGTTGTCTTTTATTGTTTGTGGAGGTCCAAATCTGTTTTCACACTAAATCTTAGCTTTAGGTTTGCATTAGGAAAGGAAATCTATAGAATCCAAGTTATCTTTTATCAAATCCTCACTGAAAAAAAAATTGTTGAGAAAAGGAGCAAGACATCTTCAAATAAGGATAAGGTAGCAGTGTTGAAAGGAATTTTGAATGCATCTCAAAAATTTATTCTTCAATATTATATAGAAGGAGAAAATAGAAAAGACATAGGTACATGGTTGGATCTAGAGGAAGCTTTTAAAAAATGGTATGACAAGAATGTAGGAATCTTTTACTGATGTTAAGATGACTACTTTAAGCTTCTCTTTACATAATATCCACCTCCATATGATCAATATCTTTGTGAAGAGGATTTACAAGAAGCAAAGAAGATCTCCCAGCTTTTCTTTGACGAGTCCAAGCTTGCTTGGAGCAGGAGCTGGAAGTGATATTTTCAAAAGATCCCAGGTTGGGAGCAAATCAGGAGCAAATTTTTATATCATATATATTTTCATATATTTTGATGCATATATGTCAACAAAAGCATGTAGAATGATGAATTTGATATAAAAAGCATAAAAACATGTATTAAACCATATAACATCAATCATCTAGAAGTTATAATCTTCATCAACCACATATCCACAAGTTACAAGTTCTCATTTATATAGCATGTAAGGTTGCACATAACCAAAATAGCATCTAGTGCAATCCATCTCTGAACTGAAAATATATCAACAAATAGGCTCTAGATGGCCTCTAACATCCAAAAAAATCATGCTACAACAAATACCTACATATCATCAAAATCATTGCCTATCTTGGGATCTTTGTCATTAATATCACCCTCTAAGAAATTAACATAAGATAGAATAAAAGTAGCATGTCAAGTCAAGATTTTGTTCAAGTGATGGGTACATTTTTAGTAGGGTCATGATAGAGGAGTTTGACAACCAATGTCACTAACATCAAGGTACATAAAGGACTTGGTGCTCTTGATTAAATAAGTTCCATACCCTAGTACATGACAAAATCCAATGGAAACATTGCAATCCCCCCAACCCTGAACAACTGATAAGTTTGCAGGATTTTGAGTGAGATCTAAAATTCTACTTTCTCCATATGAAATCCAATAAGGTAGGAACCACTCTCAAACATCCTGAGTCATTTCATGGTAATGTTAAAAATTTAGGTAAAAGGATGAAAATGAAAGATAAAGGAGAATGTCACTTTTACTGCAAAAAAAATTGTGTTTGGAACATCTTTGTGAAAAAAAATTCCAAAAAAGCCAAGAAGTGATTTTTTTTTGTAGGAGCACGCTCTGGGAGTCGAGGTTGGGGGGGGGAGTGGGGGCGCTCCCCAGTAACCCTGGATGAGTCTTTTCCTCTTTATGATGAATCTCCTAATTTCCACAATGTACAAGTTGATGTTGAATTTTGTAGCTATGGTCGGTCTTCATAAATTATATTTTAGTCTTTGTAATATATAATGTAAATATAAGGCATGTTCTTCATGTCATTTCATCATTTAGCCCTTGAAAGAATTATTATAAGAAATATTCTTTATGTCGGCTTTAAAAGAGAAAAATTTGAATTTTGGCTCCAAACTAATCAAGTCAACCCTCCTTCAACTCAAGTTGACTCCAATGAAGAGACGCACCCATTTGTGAAGACAGAACACTAAATAAATGCATTCGACCTCCTCCTCAAAGGCACCATTTGATCTCACATAAGCAAGACGGTTTCTAGGCATCCAAGCGAATGATAATAAGGACACGAAGGACGAAGAGATGAAGATCATCATCTCTCTCTCTCTCTCTCTCTCTCTCTCTCTCTCTAGATCGCACGTGTGTTTCTGCCTTCTGGGCAGGCCAAATTTTTTGGGCATATTCTAAAGGGGAAAATTTGGCATAGGGCAAATCAGAGAGGGCCAAAGTTTGAAGGGCAGAAGTTTAACTTGACTAGAGGGTTGCAACCAAGCTTGACCATAGCTTGTTGATTAGTTTGATCTCATAATTGACTAGTAGCATTAGATGTATCTCTTGTTGGACAGCTAAGGTTGTTGGGCTTTTCTCGTACATGGGTTTTCCCAAGGTAAATCTTGTGTTCTCTTTGTGCATTGTGATCTCTATTGTCCTTATGGTTTTATGGTTGAATTTTTGAAGTGTAATTGCTTAATGATAAACTAGAATTGCTAAAAGAAGATCTATATCATTAGAAGAAACTATCAGTGTTTCAGAAATTTGTGCTTGTATCTATTGCACGAGAAAAATCAACAGTTGAGAGGGTAGCATAAATCATTGAAGATAACTTCCAGCTTGAATCTTCTTCATTGGAAATGTTCCTGTACCAGCAACTTTACATCCCTGAGGATGACGTTTCCAATCAGACAAATCCTAGTGCCTTGGTTGATCCATACATGGACCAATATGACCATGTAGAACATCTTCTACAAAGTACATTGAATGAGTTTAATCACATAATGAGAGATGACCATTCTCAAAGCTTCTATCCATTCAAATGGAGCATAAGATCGTATTAAAGCAAAGGTTGGAGCAGTACATGAAGAAGAAATTGCATAGGCATGCTACTCTATGATCCTCAAGATTTGGGGACAAAAATTTTCAGAGAGGACATGGTGTATACCCAAACACAACCTTTTTTATTATGCAAATATATTCATGTACATGAGCACTTTTGCATGTAAATTATTTCCGATGATATATTTGAACAAGGCCACTTATGTTAAATAACTCAAATAGACAATTAGAATGTTTAGGATTAACTTAAGTGAAAGCCCGATTAACCTATAAAAGTTAAGTTAGGGTTATAGCCCCGCTTATGTATAAATAGGGATCTTCCCCTTCCCTTGTAATAATTCATATATATAAATCAATCAAACCATATTACCCTTGAGTACATTTTGGGCAAGTCTTCCTTCAATATTTTGTTTTGCAAGTGCAAACCACTCTTGGGTGTATATGTGCCCCCACCTCGTTATTTTGTCTCTTGTTTTTGTTGAATTTTGTGCAACTAAGGGAGAAATTTCCCTAGAAAAACGCTCTATGAGTTAACCCCTTTCACCCTTGAAGCAAATTATTTCTCAAGTGCAAATTATTTTTACAAGTGCACAAGTTATTTCAAAATTGTTTTATAAAGTTATTTTGATATGTGCAAAATAAAATCACTTAAGTGATCTAATTCGACATGTGCAAAAATGGATCACTCTAGGAGCTTCCAAAAACCTCATTTGAGTTAGGGATTTTGTCTCAAAGATTCCTATATATTGAAGACAACCTTCATTTGCAACACATCTAGTTCTCTCTCTCTTGCTTTGGTGATCTAGCTCTTGCATTGGTGATCAAGCCCTCGCATCAGTAATTTATCTCTCTTATTGTTAGTAGATCTATTGTAGATTTGCAAATCTGATTATCAGTGGCAGATCTCTTATCATCATTGGCAAATCACATTATTAGTGGCGGATCTCTTGTCATCATTAGCAAATCTCTTATCATCAGTCACAGATCTAATTATCAGTGGCAAATCTCTTATCACCATTGGCAGATCTGATTATCAGTGGCATATCTCTTATCATCATTGGCAAATCTCTTATCATCATTGGAAGATCTGATTACGAATGGCAAATATCTTATCATCAATGGCAGATCTAATTATCAATGGCAAATCCCTTATCATCATTGGCAGATCTCTGATTATCAGTGGCAGATATTTTATCATCACTAGTGATCTCTTTCGCATGATGATAAAGACCTTGCATCAATATTTTATCTCTCTCACTGTTAGCAAATTTATTGGAAGCCTATTATTTTGTTTCATCATTGTCAAATCTAGTGTAGATTTCTCTCTCGCATTTTCGGAGATTTCTTTCTTGCATTATTGTTTGACAGATTTCGTACTATTAGCTAGATCTCTATCCTGTATTATCATTGGTGGCAGATCTACCTTGTATCAATTTTTACCAGTGATGATAATATCGGCGATATATCGCTGAATATCGGAAATATCGCAATATTTTTGGCGAGCCGAAATATCGCCAAGAAAATATCGCAAATTTCCGAGATATTGCCAATATCTCGGCAAAATATCGCGAGATGACAGAAAATATCGCCAGGCGTGTTATGTCGCGGCTAGAAAAAAGGAAAGTCATTCTTTTCTTCATTTCTATTTCTGAGTGTTGGAGAAGGGGAAGAGTTTTGTGGTGGTTGTCAAGGAGGGTTTGAGGATCAAACAACGATTATCACCACCAACTAAGATTTTTTTGTGGATCAAAGATTGAAGAACAGTGAGACAAACTTCATTTCTTCCATTAACAGATATGTTCTTAAAAACCCCTATGTTAATGATTTTTTCATAGATTTAGGGTTATGCTTGCTTGCCTCTTTGCCTACCAACATTTTGTTTCTTTGTTTTTTTTCCATTTGCTATGATTTTCATGCCCATGAGCCAATGCAAGGGTTTTCTCCATATTTGGACAGCAAGCTTCATTTTTTTTTCAACTTTCTTATGCACCCTCTTATTGCCATTTTTCATTCACATTGCAAAATGCAAATAATGTAGTATTTTTTTTTTAAATGAGGTAGTTATTACTTATTATTTTTTGTGTTCGGGGGTTTAATGCCAAATTTTTTTTCGTGCCCTACGTTTGAATTAGTTCACTATAAATGTCAAATATGCCAAAAGCCTTGGACCCATTTTGGGAGTATGGGGAGGTTGTTAGTGGGGCAAATCGGGCATATATATCATGCAAATTGTGTGGGACCAAGATGTTAGGAGGGGTTACACGATTGAAATACCATCTGGCTAGACTCCTTGCACATGATGCAGATGTAATGCCTTGTATGGTTTCTAGTGTGGAGGTTATACAAAAATCTATTGAAGCAATTGTTGAACAAGACAGAAAGAAAGTTGCTAGGGAGAGGCCAATGGTCTCAGATAGATAGTTGCTAGTTTTATTTGTTTTGCCCTTTTTCTACATATAAGTTTATAACTCATGATGATGAAATACTTCTAAAGTTTTATATATATGATGTTATTTTGTTTGAGTCCTTGATTGGACAATTATCAGGGATTAGCAGGATTTGGTATCGCCTTTGAAGTTTGATGTATCACTTCTATTTGACATCATATATATCAGTGCTTTCTTCATATTTATGTGCCAATGTGTTTAGTTCATGTTGTTATTGCTTTATATGTTTAGAAATCTGAACAAACAAAAAAAAATGAATATACTATGCATTTTTTATGCTTGATGATATTTGTTGATATTTCGCCAATATTGCTAATAAGATGTTTTTTGGACCCTCGCCGATATTTTGCCGATACCGATATTTTCAACACTGGTTTTTACAAATCTCATCTTACAAGCATCATCCTCTCGAAACTGGAGGATATTTACTTATTATTTGTGGCCAGATCATCTTATTGGATTTCTAGCACGCATCTGGAGACTTGTCTATCTCATTCATGAAAGTTAATATTCTTCTCACATTTGTAATCTTTGTTGAAGGATTGAAGGATATGTTATTCTACATTTGTGGTCAAATCTCACACTTCAGACGATTTGTCCTAAAGGGTTGATGTTGTTGTCATTGAGAAAATGGTTTTGTACTCTGCTTATGTATCTATGTTGAACATTTGATGAAGATCTAATAGAAGAATATTCTTAAAGGGTTTCCCCCCACAGTGGGGTTTTCCCCTGGTCTTGGACCAAATATGTTGTCTTACTGTTCATTGACTGTCTTCTATATGGTTATTGGTTACTGTCTACACTTAAAGGTTGAATATCTAAGCTAATTAATTTCAAAATTGAAAAATTTAACAACTTTGTTATTTAGCTTAATCCCTATCATATTTCTTATGTTATTTTAGTTTCAATCTATATTTCCCAATAGCATTATGTGGATTCACATCCAAGCATAGGACCTTACACATAACATTGCTCATGTGCAAAGACTTATATACATAATAAAGGGTTGTGTTTAGGTACACACAAAGTCACATGGTTCATGTTTGAATTCAACACAACGAAATTCTACAAAAATCCACTTGGACAAAAACATTCAATAAAATTCATGATATAATTGGAGAAGTGAAGATACGTAACTTATTGCATTTGTTGACACCTAATCTTTGGGATTAGGAAAATTATGTAAATATTGTAAATACAAAAATAAGGAAGGTGAAGAGACACTGGAATTCAAATTCCAAGAGTCTCCCTTCAATGTATTTATCAATGATCTCTTAATGCAAATAACAATTCATTCGTGGGGCTACTCTCCTAGCCTGACATGGTATTAGAGCCAGCTCACAAAATTAGTTTTTTTCCCTTGTAACTCCTATTTCATGCCATTAAATTTTGTCTTGTTGTCCTCTATCCCTCTACCAGAACTTGGAGCAATTAATTATTTTAAACATCATCTGAGATTGAATGTTGCTCTTTGCTACCCATGGTGTTGGTGAAATCCGAGTTGAATTGTCAATTGTATATCCATTCTTTGCGCTAGTCAGTTGAGTTTATATGTACGTAGGTTGATTTGTTAATTAAGAACCAGAGTTTGTTATTCGTTGTTTAATTCCTGGTTGGTACATTTACATTGTACGTTGGTTATGTGGAACTACAAAACGTTGAATGGTATCTCTCGGTGCATTGGTCGTTTATGTATGGTATGCTATTTGAGTTAAAGTTCCACGCCACATTGATTTTTAAAAAATGAGTGTTGTGCTTAAGTTCTTTATGAAGGTTATGCATATATGTTGGGTCAAATGATATGAAGGTCGTCAGTATGGTATATGGTATGTGATGGTTCATGGCATGTGATATATGTGTTGAAGCTTATATGTGTGGAGACTGGTGCATATATGTTCCATTGTGTTTTTTGAAAAGGGTGCATATATAATCATCGAGTTTTTTAAAAATGGTACATATATATTAATATATATAATATATATATATATTATATATATATATTTCATATGAATTATGTGAGAGGATTTGAATACCATAGTACGTGAATGTATATTATAATGTGAGTGGTATGTAATATATTATGGTATGCCACATCGTATTAAATTATTAAATAATATAGTGAAGAGTAAAGTGTATCTATGGAGGTATATTGATGATCTTTTGAAGACAGATTTTGGGCCCAATTCAAAATTATATAATGCATTCACTCATTTCAATAGTAGGAGTAGTTTTCACTGGCAAAGAGAACTATCATGAGTAGTCGAGGAAGATAAAGCACAACTTCATTTTAATGAGTTGTGGAAAGAAATTTGTGAAGGAGAAGGAGATAATGCACCTGAAAAGCCTACTTCAGATAAGGAGATTGCCATTTGGGAAAACAAGAACAGCAAGGCCTATGCCTTGATTGCAGCGTCAGCAAATGAAGAGGTGACTTGTCATATTTCGCCATTTTCAAATGCTTTTGAAGCTTTAAAGAAGTTTAAGGAATTATATGACTCACACTCTAAGCTTGAAGATGTTCAATTGATGATCTAGTTGTTCAATCTTGAGTTGAGAAATGATGACCCTCTTGCCTTAGCATCAGAAATAAGATCCATTATGCATGACATAAAAGCCATTGGTGTTGAAATAGATGTTCCTCTCATAGCCTATGTCAAGGCACTATATCCTACTTATTCACATTATCTTGAGTCATTGCAAGCAATTGGAAAACTTAAGGAGATTTCCTTTGACTCCCTTGAGAAGAAGTTTGAAAGAGAGAAGGCTTTTGGGCAAAAAGAAAGCTCCTCAGTCTTTTGAATAACTTGTGTGCCTTGCACAGAAAGAGAAGAATCATGCACAGGATTCTTCTAGAGGAAGAGTTGGCTGAAGAGGATGAGGAAGGAAGAATTTTAAAGGCAAGGGGGCAAACATTTCCAAGGAGAAAGGTCTAATCTTCATTGCATACAGTGTAACAGAAATGGACATGATGCTTCCACATGTAAGTTGCCTTGGGACAGAATCGAGCAGGAAAGAAATGAAGAAAAAGGTAAAACACCTGGTAAAGGGAAAGGAAAAGCACCTCAGTCTGCTCATTATGTTGTGGCACATTGCAACATTGGAGTAGTTGAAGACTTATTCAATGCTTCACTTGCTTCATGGAAAGATGCTTGGTTGTTTGATTCAAGAGCAACTTGCCACATGACTTTCAAAAGAGATTTCTTTGAAGAATTCACTAACAATGTTGATGGAACAGTATACTTTGCAGGCAAGTCAAAACTCAAGCCATCAAGGCTTGGCACCATCAGGCTCAAACTGCCTAGTCTTCTAGACTTTCTTCTACATGATGTTTTATACCTACCAGAGTTGAAATGAAACTTCTTGTCTTTGGTCCACACCTGCCAGCGAGGACACTCCATTCACATATTTGATGGCAAGGTTGAGGCCAGAAAAGCATCAGATCACTTACTTGTCATGACAGAGATAGAAGAAGAAAGACTTTTGACGCTGCAAGGAACCTTTGCTTGCGCACAAAACTTTTCATACAGTTCTCACTATGATGAAGGTACACTTCCATCAAGTCTTTTATGGCATGCTAGATTTGGGCACTTGAACTATGACAACCTTCATTTGTTGAAGAAAAATGGTGTTACTGGTTCATTTATGTGGCCTAATGCATGTTCCATCTGCAAATGGTAATAAATATATGATGACATTTATTGATGACTACACTAGCATGTGTTGGGTTTATTTGTTGAAGAATGTTAGGCCCCTATACTACTAGTGTAACCCCTTATTGTTATTAGTACAACCCACTTATTATATTGATGTACCCATGTAGTGCCCATATTGTTACTATTGTGCCCCATAGAAGCCCACTATTGTTATTATTGTGCCCTTGCATTATTATTGTTATGTCGGCTCTGATTATGTTATGGTCCTTTAGACTCCTATATATAGAGAGGAGTTCTTTTCATTTGTATCATCCAAGAATTGTTCATTTATGTAATGTAAAGGAGGTTGCCCCCTCGAAGAGGCTAATTCTAAGGCATTGATCTATCTTTTCTATCTTTTCTTGAGCTGGTTTCATAACATTTGGTATCAGAGCTTTGGATTCTAGGGTTTCGCTGCTCCAAATAGGGCATCATGGCATTTTCGCTATAACTTTTTTTCTGCAACGTTTCAGAAGCTAAAAAAAAACCCATTTGAGAAGACATCACGTTGAATCGCAGGTCCGAATTTTAGAGATTTTTGCGCTATATTTTCGAAGATATGATCTGAGAAAGTTGGTCCTTTTGCAAAATCCTGAATTACATTCAAAACAGGTGACCTGGGGAAAATCGTCATAACTGTCTCTCTGAGCATCAGATTGAAATTTCGTAAGAAGGTACAGAAAAAGGACAGACTGTAGTTTCTTGTATATATTTTTCAGAGCCAAGGGTCAAAACAGGGACACGTGGCACGTCGTACAAGTTCCTCTACTGAATTAGTCTATAATCAGGTCACTGTGGGAGATTTGGCATAACTCTTCATTGGAGAATCTAATTGGGATCACACTGGTGGCATTGGAAAGAGGACACAGAAGACTACTACAGGTCGTAGTTTCAGAACTTAAAGATCTGAAAATACAGAGTTACAGTCATTTCAAGAACGAGCTCCTAAAAACAAGAAAAAGCAAGATGAGGAAGTTTGATGGCAAGGATCCAGTAAATTGGATACGTCAGATGGAGCAATATTTTGATC